>AZIM01001531.1:83103-104940 GCA_000516915.1 Ophiophagus hannah
GCCAAGAGGAACATATGTGCCAAATTTCATAGGCTTTACGGTTCTGGAGATTTTGTAATGATGCGTGACTGATATTTTGCTTTTATATACAGTATATAGACTAATCTTCCCTTCTTATACAAGCATCCTGAAAATGCAGATTTCAGCTATTAACTATCAGGAGGCTTCCACAGCACTTAAGCCAGAGTCTGTTTTCTTTTTCCTCTGCAAATAGCTCTTGCCATAAAAACCATGATAGGAAAGTGATGAACCTTGACAGCACTCTGGAGAAAATGATACTGAATAGGCGTTTCCCCCCTTTTTTTACAATGTAAGCAAGAGCTCAGTCCCACTTCAGCAGCCATCTGGAAGGCATCAGGCTGGGAATGGCTACCCTATAGTGGAGAAGCAAGTATTCATAAATCCTATTTGACTTCTCTTGATTCACTGTAAACCCAAGTGGTAGATTTGTGCATTTTTTTTCCTGTTTCTCCACATCAATGTTTCCACATAAAAATAATAATAAAGCTAAAACCAGGCAATGCATACATACATAAAGTGTTGCTATTTCCAGAATCTAGGTGGAAGAAAGTAATCAGCTGGGCTACAGATCTGATTCTCTGAAAGCCATTAGCTTCAAGCATTTCCTAGACTAGCACCTGAAAGGTCAAGTAAGCCTTATGCACAATCCATGAAGATGCTCTTTTCTCCTCAAAGACAGTACATTGCTATAAATAATTCAGTACGGGCAGGTGACATTTCACAGATGTGCTGGGAGATGCAGTGGCAGAAATAATATATCAAGTTATACAGCTTGCACAAGCTTCTAAACACACAGTCTGCTTTTAAAATCTTTTGATGCAACCAAGCAGCTTTATCTGTTCATTCCTTCTGTTCTTCCTAGGAATATAGCTAATCCTCAGTTAATGACCACTCGTTCGACAATTGCTTGAAGTTATGATGGTGCTGAAGAAATGGAACTCATGATTGGTCCTCTACATTCCAGCCGTCCAGCACCCCTGTTGTCACGTGACTGCAATCTGTGCACTTGGCAATTGGCTTGGCAATGGCTGCTGTGTCCCATGGCCATGGGATCAATGTTTGCAACCTTTCCTATTGGCTTTCCACAAACAAAATTAATGGGAAGCTGGCAGGGAAAGTTGCAAGTCATTGTGGTAAGTCTTCCTCATCCAGCAGCAACCACCCCCAGCCCCCCTCACACTGCACTTGCCACCCGTGCAACCTCCCCACCTGAGAGCCGCCACTTACCAACATGCTAGACTGCTACATGGGATGTGCAACTTCCTGCTGTCTTTTCCACTGATTTTGATTGTTGGGAAATGGCAAAAATTGTAATGAGCTCCTTGCTAAACAATTCATGATCCTTGCTCAATGGTGGCAAAAGGGATTGCCCGGATTGCCACTGCAGTCATGAGACATTGCATTTTACAACTGCTTTGTTTGGTGATTGAACTTGTGGTCTCAATTACCGTTGTTAACCAAGGACTACCTGTTGTGACTCTTTCCTTCCTCTCTAGATATGTGCCTTTGGATAAACAGGCCGAGTTACAGAGTAAAGCCTGTATCACTAAAGTCACTGTAATTCCATACAAACAATATAAGGAACAGGATAGGCAGTTCCCAGGTTGTCTAGCAGCAACAAAGAGCTATTAATAGCTACACCTTCATCATTCCATCAATTGCCTTTCAGAAACAACCATGCACGTCAGCAGATTAAACACTATTAAACATCAGCCTTCAAGTTCTTCTGGGCAAAGAATGACATCCACTTAACTATCAAGATTTCAGATCAAGTGGCACCCTATAGCAGTGGTGGCTAACCTTTTTGGGTTCCTGTGCCAAAAATTGTGCACGTGCCCTCGCATGCCATCACCCAGAAGGCAATGCACGCCCCCCCCACACCCCCTGCACATGTGCACGCAATCCCTCCCCTCCACCGCCCTCTTACCTGCACTTCATCTCCCAGCTGATTTTCGCCCTGTTTGAGGCCTTTTTTGGCCTCTCAGAGGTTTGAGGAAAGCCTCTGCAGGCTTTGCAGGCCGAAAAATGGGCCGTTTCATCACTTCCCGAAATACAGGAAGTGATGAAACGGGCCTATTTTTCAGCCTGCAAAGCCTGCAGAGGCTTTCCTGAAGCCTCTGGGAGGCTGAAAAAGGCATCAAATGGGCTGAAAATCAGCTGGGAGGCGCGCGCATGCACAGTGAGGAAAGTTTGCCTGTGGCTCATGTGCTGGCACAAATGGCTCTGCGTGCCACCTGTGGTATGCGTGCCATAGGTTCGCCATCATGGCCCTATAGCAAAATAGCATGTCGTATAATCTATGGGACTGCGTATTCCATCCGTTGTTAAGAAAAACACTGTGGATATTAATAATCTACTGGTTTCAAGCAAAAGCAGCATCCAAGGAACCCCCGAAAACCAACCTGTGTCTTACCTTCTCCGATTTGACTTTTTTGAGCTGTCGGCACTCGCTGTCCCCGTCTTCCAGTTCTGATTTAACTCCCAAAGTATTGAGTGCAGATCCCGTGTCAATAGCTATACCTCCAAGCTGCTCGGCAGCAGCAGTCGGATCAGATCCTTGGCCACCATCGTATTGCCCAACCCTGACTGCCAAGGCAAGAGGTTGGAGTACAGTGGGCTCCTTTTCTGCTGGAGCAACCACACCCTCACTCCTTTCTTTCTTACTCTTGGAAGAGCCACCTTCCTTCTCCTTCTTGGAGTTCGCCACGCTGCGAGAAGTCTTTGCTGATTTCTCAGAGCCTTTGGGGGCAATGGTAGTCACCAAACCCCCAGAGTTCACACCATCCCCCGAGCGCCCCTGAACCTCCTTCTTGCCAGTAGTCCCTTCACTTGGCGTAAACAGGGAGGATCCTGGGGCAGCCTTCCCATTGTCCTTGCTACTCTTACTCCGTTTGGATTTGGATTTGCCTTCCTTGTTCTGTGGACCTGGCACTGGAGTCACAAACTTGATGTTCTCTGGTAATGTTGCCACAGCATTTGGGGCTGGCAGACCCACCTCCTTGGAACCTGACATTTCCAATTTCTGTTGGTCCTTCTCCAAATCTGCGTCCAGGTCAATGATGAGATTCCCTACTCCAATGTCCCATTCATCCCCACTGTCATATGTCTCAACTGGGTTTGCATCCACTCCTTTCCCTCCGGTAGCTCCACCGCTCAAGGACATCTTAGAGTTAACCACCACCTCAAGGTTCAAGCCTCTTGTCTGCTCCTTCAGCCTCAGAGTGTGAAGTAGCAGCTTCAGCTATGTTCTCAAGCCTCCAGTGATCAAGAAGTACCCAGGTGATAACATAATGGCTGAAAGGAAAAGCAGGGACAACATATGTTACATTGCTATTATTTAGGAAGTGTGTTCTAAAATCATACACAACATACAAATGTGGGAAAGGATTTTACATGCAGATGTAAAATGCCCAGGCAGAGTAATATCATCAGCCATTCCTGCTTTAATTTCAGGCTAAAAGAAAAATTTGAAAGTCAAATCACATTAAATTATTTTCATAGGATTACAGACTCTACTCTTACATCAAGTCAAATAATTTTATAAATTTAACCAGTATGTGTATTACAATAGGTAGTTGCTCTCTACAGTCTCTAACCTTCCCTTCATTTACTATTTGATTTTTTTATTAGCTGCCTGGGAATGAATATGAGATATTCTCCATGCAAAGAATTTGCTCTTCTACTGTAGTCTATCTTTCCCATATAGCTTAGATTACATACCTTTCTTTTGCACTAGTTACATGGTACACATAAAATGAATACAGGATCCAAAGGACAAGGACACATTTCCCCCAAGGTACCACTTTTCAAAGGCTACAACTGCCACACCCCAAAAAAATTGGGTACAATATTACTGCATAATAGAATGAAGCTCAATTAAAAAAAAAAAACAGAAATGTACCAGGCTTCATTTTGAAGAATAAAAACAACCTAGAAAAGGATGGAGACAATCTTGCGTAATTCAAATTAAGAACCAGGTCCAGCACAGCCAATATGCTTATTTTTAAAGAACAATATCCCCTCATATCCTGATAGCTTTAACTAGAGGACAGAAATCAAAAGCCTGCTCAATGTAGCTGATATACACATCCCAGATTCCATCACTATGAGCCATAATGACTTGAATAAGAGACAATGTTATTTAGGTATTTCACATCACCTGAAAATTGTTTCTTCCAAAATCCTACATTATCTACAGAGAAAAGGAAAAACTACATGATTTCCCCTCTACAAATCGTAAATTTAGTGTAGCAGTCCCAGAAATATTAAATTTACTGGAAAGTGACAGTAAAAGACAAGAAACAAATTAGAAGTCCAAACTAGGTAAACAGTCTGGTAAACATAAGAACAGTATAAATTAGAACAGTGAGAGCTGTATGCAGAAGAACTGCATTTGTAGGCCAGATTAATACTTAGATGTTGATTCCCATATACTAGCCTATAATGATTCTTAGCCTGTAATGATTCAGTGACCATCACACCTTTGGGAATAAGTGACATACAAATATAGTAAATAAATAAATCTTCAAGAAGACTCTGTACCCTGGAGGATATAAATGAGAAGAAAGTCAGTCATTCCATAAGATAAGACAATTATATTTACAAGGTGTAATTAGCACATGAAATAGCATTTTCCCTGCAGTCAGCCAAATGCCAGCAAAGGGCATTCTCAGGTGCACCTATGAACCCATGGCTGCCCCTCCATCTGTGGCTTTCTTTAAGCATTATTGTCTTTTGCTGCTCCATGCTAACAACGAGATACTGATAATCTATACTGTAACACATGGGGAACGCTTACGAGAACAAAACAGCAATACTGTTTTTTAGAGAGAAGGATACTGTATTTTCATTTTATTTTTTAATTCCACGAGGAATTAAAGGATTCTGTTTTAGTAGCACAAGGATGCAGGTTGGTAAAATAGATTAGGAGGAAGGAACAAGGTATAATATTAGCAGTTAATTCATATGACTGCAGTAGCTGCACTATTTCCCATTCATTCCCCCATAGATTCTGATTTTGGCTGCTAACAATCTGCTCTCTGACAGGTCATTATGGAGATTTTTAACCTCAGGAGCCGAGAGTTGGTATTAGAGCAGGAATTTTTTAAAAACACAGCAGTGATTTTGCCTTTACAGTAGATAAATTCAGAAGCATAAGCAGCTGCAGAATCAGGAATGGCTTTGTAAAACGGCAGCCTATCACTACCCCACCTTTTGATAGAGTACATAGCTTACAGTATTGTTATTTGTTTCCCTGAAATATTTTGGCTGATTGGCTTGTCACATCTTGTTCCTAAGCCTTTATTCCCCTAATGAGATCAGAAGCAACCTTCCTATCTGAAGTAGTTTTAGAGAAGGGGCAGAGCCACAAAATGGATTACCGACGTGCCCCATCTTTAAGTACTAATAGAACAAGAAACATGTCCTACAGTCAGAAGAGCAGGTACCTGTGCATACTAACACTCTTTGAACATCATCAGCCTCATGCAATTTCATTTTTTTGCTGTTTTTCAAGAGGTTGGAAGAGAAATTACAGCATTCTACAGACATTCCTGCCAAATTGAAAAGGCTTATGGGAATTAAGATTTGTAGAAGGATGCCTGCTCAGAAGCACTGTTGTATTAAATATAGCCCAAATCCATCTTCATAAATGTATCAGGAGACTGCATACATGGTTTATCTTAAACCAAGTTAATAATGTGGTTACTATTAATAATTAAACCACCTTGGTTTAATAGGTTTTATAACTCACAACAATTACTGATTTGCTTTTAAAGACTGATTTGCTTTTAAACGTAGAATAAAGCATCATGCTTTTTAAGGAACGAATGTTGCAATACACAAAATTAAATTGTCATACTGAAAAACGGCAGTTGCATTTCAGTCCTGATTATGTTAACAGGTCAAAAATCTGGCATGCAGTGCTCAACTCCAAAGCAGGAAAGGAGCTTCAGATGTGGTTGATGTATTTACTGTATCTGCCAGAGGTTCTTTAAAGAAGACATACTTTTTTCCAGACTTACACATGGTCTGTGGAAAATATGTTTACCATTAGCTACAGTGTAAGTTCTGGAAAAAAACACAATTTTAAGGAGCTGCTGGCAGGCACAGTAAATCCACCCTTGCTGGATCTGGAATTCCTTTCCTGCTTCAGATCTGAATACTGCACACCTGGCAAATAAAAACAGGGAGTGTAAACTATCTTTAAGCCAACCAACTCTGTCAGTACTAAAAAGTAAATACCCTCCTCCACGGCAATCATATCGTTGCACTCATCACAGAAAACAACACACTGCAAACACATATGAGCTGATGTTGCTTTTTCTTATATCTCACAATTGCGCTTCTGTCATAAATATTACCTGCATTCAGTATTTGAATGCTTAATAAAACAGACTAGGCTGTCATCATTTGATCAGTTCAGCAGAAACACACATTTTAAGAAAATGGGAAAGGTGTATGTGAAAACTTTGGATTTATTACCTACAGACTAAATAAGCAATCTACGTTCAAACTCATCTCAAGCTACAGTAATTACAAAATAGTTTCATTTACAGCAACATAATCTGATTCTCCAAAATGTTCCTTCTCCCTCAAAAATAAACTGTTCTAGACAAAATATTTCTATATTGTTCCTCCTGCGTTCACAGAATGGCACAAAAGGCTACCTATAGAAACTATGCCTTGCCTTGTAAGACAAATAGCAATAGCACTTAGACTTATACACTGCTTCACAGCTCTCTGTAAGTGATTTACAGAGTCAGCATATTCCTCCAACAATCTGGGTTCTCATTTTACTGATCTTGGAAAGATGGAAGTCCGAGTCAACCTTGAGCCTGGTGAAAATCAAATTGGTGGCAGTCAACAGAATCAGCCTGCAAATACTGCATTCTAACCACTGTGGCATCAAAGCTCTATCAGTGCCACTAAATGCTTATTACAATGGGTGGAGTACTAATACCGATATGAATTAGGGTTCTTAATATGAATTCTACTTCTGGTGTCTTAGATCCATGCCTATCTAGGCTTCTTTGGGTGTAGCTGTGTAGGTATGAGTGTGTGAATAATTTCTACCCAAACTCTTGTTAAAGTAACCCATGTCCTCAACATCACTAAGATTACTACAGTGTGCAATGCCTGGGATTACTTTTGAATACTACTCACAAACTGGAATTGGTCCAAAATGCAGTTGACTATATAGTAGCTGGTGGGACTGCTACAACCATATCATACTCACATTTCAGGTGTTGTGTTGTTATATTGGCTTTCAATAGGTGCCAGTGTTAACCTGCAAGGTCTTATGAACTTAGCTCCCAAGTAGCTTCAGGATACTCTTGTCCAATTAGAAATGCCCGTCCTGGACACTTGTTCTCAACTGGAGTGCTCACCATAACTTAGGTGGAAAAGGGTTATGGGAGGCTAGGGTACTTTGCTGTGGTGCCCCCTATACTTGGAACAGCCTTTTCTCAAAGAACAGGTTGGCAGCTATACTGGCATAATTGTAGAAGGCAACTGACATGGAATTCTTCCAGAGAGCCTTCAAGCTGCAATTTGCTACCATGTACTCTAGAGTTGTGTCCTGGTTATAATATATATTATCATCTTATTAATAATATTGCTTGTTTTATTGAATGTATGTCTGAAAACTTTACTGTGTTTTTAATTTACTGTATTTTTACTGTAAAATGCGATGGATCATTTTCATATGGGAGCATATGAATGAGCCTCGGTGGCGCAGTGGTTAGAGTGCAGTACTGCAAGCTATTCCTACTGCAATTTGGCAGATCGAATCCCACCAGGCTCAAGGGTGACTCANTCCTTCTGAGGTGGGTAAAATGAGGGCCCAAATTGTTGGGGGCAATAGGCTGACACTCTAAACCGCTTAGAGAGGGTTGTAAAGCACTATAAAGCGGTNNATAAGTCTAAGTGCTATTGCTATATAAAAATAACAGAAATAAAGTAGAATTTTGCTGCTTGTATGCAAGTCCCAATATTTAGTTTTGTTTAAAACTATCGCTGGAAAATGTAACTAATAAAATCTGTGGATTCAGCCAGATGTCTGAAATGTTACATCCTATTTATCCAACTGTACCTTAGCTTGCAGCTTGTGGCACATTGCCCCTCCAGAATGTCTAGTACAGAAACCAGAAATGGGCATCCCAACCCCAGAAATTACGGGGATCAGATAGGATCAGTCCAAGCATTGGAATTCTCCTTCATTTCCTTCTTGCCATGCAGAATTCTACCTGTGCAAAGCAGAAACTGCATGTATTCACTTGTTCAACTGGCAGTCTTTCAACAGGATTCTAAGGGAAGTCTTGGAACAGAAATACTGAGAGAGACAGCTTCTCACTTGGGAAAACCACACATATGCAGGGCCGGACATAAATAATTTAACTCCATTAAAGACTGCATGAAACCACCACTGACTGCATCTTGCATTCCGAGAAAGAGTCATGTCACTAAAGAGCAACTTGAAAGTTGACTCCCAAACTGTAGCCTCTAGGAAGACACCTCTATCAGAGCTCGCAAAGACTCATTTTGACTTTTCACAGAGTTTCCGCTCTCTTGCTGATCACGACAGCCTGCATAACTGCTGACCTTTGGCGGAGAAGTAAGAGGCAAAGAAAAGCCAACTGGGAACGATGTGACACCGAGAGATGGATTGATCCCACCAGCACTTTCAGCTACATACAAAGAGAACGTCTCTTACCAGCTATATTCAAGCCTGCAGAACTCTAGCTGCTTCCAGACATTACCCACAGCAATTTTCAACCTGATTAACTTTCAGGAATGCCATCGCTGAGGAACAACAGAAACGGTGGAAAATCTCCAGCACCAGGCAACCACAGCTTCAGAGCTTGGCCAAGGCTTTCAGATGGTTGCCTTCTCTTTTCCAGGGCCAGAGCAAGCCAGCTTGTGTGCGTTCTGGCTCCAGGCAATCCCCAGGAAAACAAGTGAGAGCAATCAGAGCAGAACAAAGCAGTTTTTGAGATGAATCTGCCTCCGACAATTGTAACAGACCTACCTCGGAGGGCCCAGAATAATTCCATGTAACCCGGGACCTTGTTCCGTTAAGCCCATCCAGCCTCTTACGTGCCTACTTTTCCGGAGACGGCTGTGGAAGCCTGAGCAGCTGCTGCTGTATTCTAGGGTCGCTCCTCCCGTCATCCTGGGGTTGGCAGCCAGCCCACGGCTCTCCTCTATCCACCACCCCGACNCCACGGCTCTCCTCTATCCACCACCTCGACACAGGCTCCTTTTTTGTTTTCCTGACTAAAGAAACTCAGGGGGATGCATCTCGCTTGGCAGAGGAGGAAGCTGCTGCACTCTGAGCTCCTCACACTACAGAGCCCAGCTCCCTCCAGCTGCTTTGTTTAGGTCGAACCTTTCTTTCTTTTCTCTCTCTTCTTTTTCCCCCGAGCAACTCCCATGTCTTTTTGTAGCCTCCTTTTTAAGATGTTGCTCTCTCTCTTGCGCTCTCTCCAGCGATGAAAACAATGTTGAATGAAAGCCAGCTGGCAGCCAGAAGGAGATGAAGGAATCTGCACAAAGGAGCTTCCTAACTCGCTGCTTTTCGTTCAAGGAACTGTCTGCTGGCAGGGGGAGGCGGGGAGCCCTTGCTTCTCTCTTTCTGAGGCAGATCCCCCTCGGACTACAAAAATGTGCTGTTGCAAACCCTCCTCCCTTGCCAAATCTCTTGGCCTTGCCTATAATATGGATGCCCAGCCACAAAGATTGGGATGCACAGGGAAATGCAAGATTGAACTTAAAATGAAACGTCCACACAGGATTATCCACACCTGTCTGTGACTTAGAATAATCTCACAAAATCATTCTTAATTGCAAAAGGCCGACCTGAGTCATTATTTCTCCAGCTTCTCATCTGAGAAATAATTACACATCAAAAAGTCCAAACAAAACCACACAGAGGGTTTTACTCTACTCTTTATAACAATTTCTTTAGCGCAGAACAGATGGATTATCACCAGGGTACAAGGTGGAGCAGAGAGCACTTAAAAAGTAATAAAAAGGCAAGTTTACTTGTGTCAGGGGGTAATGCTTTTCTGACGCAAATAACTACAGTTATAAAATATGTCCATAGCCGGCTTCTGAGTTATGCCTATGTATATAACTATATGACACTGTTGTAAATGAGAGACCAAATAAACAGCAAGACTTCAGAACAGTTTATATGATCTGAAAAAGAAGTCTAATTGTTTTAAAATCAATGTTGTAAATCACAATACAGGAGGCAATAGGTTACTGTCCCAAATGTCAGATATGGTAATAACAGGTTTATGGATAAAGGTGTTATTTATGCCCAAGAAAATTTCAACTTGCCTAAAGTATCAGACAATCTGGTTCTTGAATTTATTATGATTTTTTCCAGTACAAATGGACAGTTCATGTATTGTGGTGAGATGGATGGCAAACAAATTTAATACATTTTTTTTCTGTTCAAATGTTCCAAGATGTGATGCCTATAGCTTACTCTCGACGTTTCTAGCTATCAGTTGGGGAGACAGCAATTTAAATGACAGCTCATCCCACATGGCAGATTTCTTCATTCTGCATTGTACACATAATCTTGGGAGTTCTCCTTTGCGGCTGCTCCAAACTAAGTTGTGTATTTCATGAACACACAAGAACCTAATGGAACAGAATGCTCTAAATAAGAATATTTAGAGCATGAAACTCTATTAGCCATGAAGGTTAATTGACACTTCCAAATTGAGAAGCAGCATGCCACTGAATGCTTTTTAGTGGAAGACAACAAAGGGGAAGGTGATTGCTTTGATTCCCTTTTTGTGAGCTTCTTGGGAGCATCTGGTCGGCCTTTATTGGATTTAGGATGCTGAATGAAGAATTCTGATCTGGTCCCACAAGGTGGTTCTTGTGTTTTATACTCCTCATTGTTTTCTTATCCCTCTTCTCTGGCCAACTCTCACCTCTATTCAAGTTTACACAATAACAGCCCCTAATAAATTGACCCTCAAGATGGACCCATCTTGCCATTTCTGAAATTAAATGACTGGAAAACAAACAAAATACTCCATCTTCTCTTCTCTTACTTTAAGTATGCCATAACAACATGTAATCAAATTAACAAAATGGAGATGCTGCTGTGTTCACACAACCGGCTTACGTCATTTCCACTCTATATCCTTTCTCCCCAGAGAAGGAAGCTACGTCAAGGAATCATGAAATCATAATAGGAAGGGATCTTAGGAAGGTTATCTGCTGCAGCCCTGTTCTTAGTGAAACCATCAGTGGCATTTAACAGATTACCCATCCAACTTCATTTTCATCTCTAGCAAAGGAGAACTCATGGCTTGATCTGGACTCTAATGCTCTCTTGTTAATGTAGCTATGGGCTCATGTTCACCTTGTAAACAATAAGGACACCCAGAATCCTTTTATATGTATTACTGCCAAGCCAAAAATAGAAAAGAAAGAAAAATACAAAAAAGTATTTCCAGTCTTCTTTATAGCAGTTATAACTCCACAGTTGTACTTAGCATAGTTATGGGGCTTAAAAATAAATGCCTGTTCCATGCCACTGAGCATCCAAGGAAAAGCAATTATAATAATGGCTTATAATTATTTAGTATTGCCAAGTGGAAAACATCCTGGGCAAAAACAGGTTAAGCAGAAATAAGCCTAATAAAG
Organism: Ophiophagus hannah; assembly: GCA_000516915.1. Classification (NCBI taxonomy): domain Eukaryota; kingdom Metazoa; phylum Chordata; class Lepidosauria; order Squamata; family Elapidae; genus Ophiophagus; species Ophiophagus hannah. Next base: position 94,798 of record AZIM01001531.1, read on the forward strand.
CCACAAGCAACAGTTAAAATTCTAGCCTGCAGAGGAGTGAATAAGGCATACTAGGTTTAATGGTGACCTCAGATATGTTCCTGAAAGCTCCTGTTCACTCCTTCCAACGCCACTACAGGTGGGCAGTAAACAGGTTGAACTGAAGGTTTCTTCAGGGAGATCAGAAATGGGCAGCTTGGGATGTCTTGCTGCCTCCAGGGAAGACAATAAATAGGTAATAAAACCAAACCAGATTCTAGACATAAAAGACAGTTGCTGTGTTGGCTAACAGCTGCAGTTCCATTTGTTCAGCAACTAATTAAGTAAGGCATGTTGGAACGAGATGGGCTTTGTAGGTAATGGTAGACTGTTTACCTGCACTTGTCATCTTCTCCTGTCATGATATGAGAAAGTAAAAACTGCAGCAGAAAAAACTGTCTTTGCCCCGAAGCAGAAAGTTACCCTTTTCATTGCAATGGAATCCCCATTCCTGACTATCATTATCTGTAGGGTTCCCATTCATTTGATAAAATGGAGAACATGACAACTGTATGTGGATACCCCCCCTCCCACATTGCAATGAAACACAAGAGATCTATTTTACTGGATTAACCACATTCGTAAATTAAATGCACTATACCAATGATATGTAAGATTTCTTTGTTTTTGCATGGCTGCTACCAAATCAATGTTAACATGACTGTAACAATTGTAAACTGCAGCAATCCTCAAATTACTTAATATATTAGTTAAATAATTAGCACACAAAAAATAAAAACAATACAATTCAGATTTTTTTCCCATGTATGTACTTGAACAAATAACTTCTTAAAAATAAGTTTAATGTCTAAAACATAGAGGGGGAGGGGATAGGGAGGGACGATGGTATTATTTACATACATGTTTGATACAAAGACTTACTTGAAAAGATACAAGAGAACCAGAGAATGAAACAGAGTAAATATTAAGGAAATACATCATTTGTTTATAATATACACTTTTCCTCTTTTGTTAATGAAAGGAAAAGAGAAAATGAACCAAACAACTCTAAACAATACGTAGATGAAAAGTTTTTGTATAAAGTAACATTAATTTCTTTTCTTTTTCCACAGGTTTTATTCCTACTGTCCCATTGCCCCAAGGCACATATTCTTTTTCCATTCTGCAAAATATTATAAAGTAACATTTTATAAAGCAAACACATATGCATGTGAACTAAATTAAGTTGCTAACTTAATAAGCATGGTTTATTCTGAAAGCAGAATGTGGATTTCTTTCATGTATACAAAAGAACATACATGTCCTAATGTATCTTCATATTCAGTGTATAAACAACAATAGGAACAGAACAGTAAAAAAATAACAAAAATCAGTATTTAAACCATGAAAAAATGCTCATCTTATTAACAGCTCCATTTTGGCTACTTTTATGCAACTAAGTAATATCATAAAGGTACAATTAAACATTTGATTTCAAGTTTGAGACAGCTAAAACACATGAGAATCCTATTTTATACTTTTAACTGCAGTTCTATTTTGATTTTCTTCTAAGAAAGACTGCAATTTCTCAAAGGGGAATGTAGAGATGTTTAATATTTTTTTTAACCTACGCTTAAGCAGCTGCTCTACATATCAAGAGTGTACCTGAAATATAAAAATGCCCCAAAGACAATGAATTGGTATCTTTAGCCATCCGACAATAGCTTTTCAATCCACTGTGACTGAGAGGGTCAGAACAAAACCCAGGAAAGCTGGCAATGCCAACAAAAACACTGCCCTGAGACCTCATGATATTTTCTACTGTAAATTAACACTTGCATTTTCTGTGAGATGTCCTTCTAATCACTAAAGATGGACCTGGAATGAAAGATTTAACTTCATTTTCTCTGGCTTAAAAAAACAGAAGCAGCAGCAGCTATCCCATAGAGATTAAGTCCTGCTTCTCAACTGCATGACCTGACTTCAGCCAAAAGGTAGTATAAACAGAACACTTTATTATTCAACAAACAGCTCACAGCACACATTGCGATTCTCTATAGCTTGTGTATCTTAAAATTGGAACGCAGAAGGCTCATTATTTGACGTGAAACAAGATCCTTCCAGCAAATACTTGGGCAGATGACCCGAAGAACAAGATCTTACCGGGGTGGGACTGAACCTGAAAGGAATCTCATACTAAATCCAAGTGCCATTCTTGGTCACTTCTGAAAGTAGAGCTGCAAGAATGGGCTCTATTATAGTGGGGGGAAGGGAGTATGTATTTGCCAACGTCTACCCCATTAATGTTTAAGCAGACAACTATGTGGTTGCTTTGCAATTCTCTACCATGCCAATAAGGCTATAAGGCTGGCATTCCCTTAATGGAGATAGCAATAATGTCTCCCATAACTGTTTATTGCTAACTTACAAGCCCACACGATGGACTCCTTAACCCATCTGCCGATAGAAGAATAAGAAACTCACCTCCCTAGATTACCTGTTCTATAGGAGACAGACAAACTATCATGCTCTCTAGGACTAACAGGATTTGGGTGAACATTTGGAAGAACAATCTCCTGTGCCCAACAAAAACTTAAATTTATCTTGCATATAAAGGCAGGATCTGGTCTTCACACCAGCTTTTCCTGATGGAACACACCCAGGTCATCCTGCACTGATAGGGGTTGTCAGTTTACTAAGCTGCCTAGCAGAGGCTAATACCATCAGTAAGGCTGCTTTCCAAATAGGATGCTCATAAAGATATGCTTAATTGGCTCAAAGGAATTGGGGTCGACATCCTGAGGACCAATGTTAAATCCATGATGAAAAATCAGGAACAACTGGGCAAGAAATAAAAGCCAACCCACCCTGAGAAAAGGCACACAAGCCTGTAACCTGAAAGAAATTTTCCCTACCCATCCAAAAGTATAATTCAAATGGTGGCAGCTTGTCTTGTCAGGGTATTTGATACCATCATTTTATCTAAATCACCTTACAGGAACCCCAGAATTTCCAGTATTTTAGATTCCTTCTCCTTTACTATCAAACATTTGCCAGATTATCTGGTGTATCTTTCCAGCAGATAATCCTTCACTATGAAATCTGAAAACTGGGCTTCGCTAAGCACCCGTGTTCAACTTCCAAGCACAATCCTGAAGTCATTTTTGGTCTGGGTGAAAAATAGCTCCCTCCCTCAGCGATTCTGCTTTGCCCAAAGGAAGCCATAGCAATTTCTTAATTATTGACATCTATACAGAGAAGTACAGGCTCCTGAGCCAGAAGGGAATGATTGCAATTACTCATGCCTTGAGAAGCTTCATCTTTTATGCTATTCTGGACACGATCTATGCCAGTGAAAATAGTGTATGGCAAACCCTCTGTCCATGACATTAGCAGATCATCTATCTCCTCTGCTCTGACATCATGGAAAAATGAGAAATGGCTCACCTGCCTGCTCTCCTCTGTTGCAAATAAGATGATCAATAATAAACTGAATATCTGTGTTATTTTCTGGAAAACCTTTGGGTAAAATGTCCGCTCTGACTGTGGTATATATTCTGGTGGCTGAGCCAGTTGTGTTCATTGTTTGTGTGGTTTTCTGCTTACCTCATTAAATGATTTCCTTCTAAAGGCCCACTGACCTCATGCCTCCCTGTGGGGGTGATGCCAGACTTGGCTACAGTATTGTCCATCCTTCTTAGGAAATCCTTTCCCCTCACTGGATGCTTCAAGTTCAACAACCCCAGATACACTGCCTGAATCTCTGAGCAACTGATTGGCAGGAGGAAGGCCTTAGACTGGGCCACAGGTTCTGAACTGAGAGACACAAAATAACCTCCTCATCCTGCTCAGGTGACATCTATGGTTATCTTCTCTCTGTCTGGCTCTTCGAGAACTATACTGGAGGGGTGGGGGTTAGAACAGATTACTACAAATCACCACTTCAGGGATCTGCCCCCTGCATAGGACTATCGGGGTTATTTGGATACTATTTCTGTAATGAGAGCAGAAGCAACTGGAGCAGTCTGGTATGAAAATGTGGGGGTAGCTGAGCTGCTGTTAGCACTCTCTGTGGTCTTGCCCACAACATGAGGGGTTGTTTTTTTTGTAATCTACCATTTCTCATGTTGGATTCTTCTGTAGCCTGAATGATTGTTCTGGAGATAGGAAGAGTCTTCCCTCTTTCAGGTCTATCATCTATTCAGTAGTAGTATTCACCTGGAGGGAACAAGGGAGCTCTTTATGTTTATCACAAAGTTGTAATCTCTAAGGAATTGGAGTTAAGCTAATTCAATTATTTTTCCATTGAGGGAACTGTGATAAAAAGGTCATCCAAACAGGGGTAAAATATGAACCTAATGAGCCCTCAGGTGCCTGATGAATTATGCCATCACTCTGGTTAAAAAATTCCAACACCAGTTTGAAGGGGACAGACATGAACTGGTCCTGATAAACTGAACCATGTACACAAATCTGAGAAATTTCTGGTATGCTTATCAGCATACTCAGCATGATCACCAAAAGTTATAGAGGCTAGCCAATTGTTTGGAATAAAGGCATCTAACCTTAGTCATCATAGTCTCCAGAATGAAGGTCAACTGTTTGATGAACCTGTTTGGTGACTTGGAAAGAATGGAGATCAGGCCAGAGCTTCCTTCCTGGTTTGGAACATATTCTAGTACATTGATTATCCATTAATGATCTATGACACATCCTATTCTCTGCTGTGTCTCCCTTCTTTGAAACTGGGGAAGGTAGGAATCTCTCCTTCAGTTTGAACTGTTTCACATGCTCCAATTGGATTGTCTACTTGCCAAGAGATGCTCTACCAGGGAGCTGATAGTATCAATTTGAAGGATATTTCTTCTGAAACTTTTCTCCCCAACTCTGATGACTAGTCCTATGTTGTCGTGAGTATCCCAATGCATACTACTAAGCGAAACCATCTGGGAAGAAAAGGCAAAAGGGCAAATAAGAAGCTAGCCACATCTATTTTCTTCTTTATGTTGTTTCTGCTGCTGACAGGGCCTTCCTATTGGCCTTATTTTCAATTAGGATCAGGTGAATCAATTCCCCAGACATTTTCTTGTAAAGCCTGCTCAGAATAGTGGTCTGGAGCAATGGTTTCCCTGAGACTGCTGAAACTACAATCTGGCTTACACTGAGGTCCCGGACGGCACACGGTTCTGTTTGCACATCTGCCATTGGCTTGGCTCTTCTACAGACCTTGGTTATCTCCTCTTTCAGGTATCTCTGCTCTTTGGGCAATGCTCTGAATAATTATCAGGGCCAAAATGTCACACCTCTACCCACCATGGATATTAGGCATCTAACCAGATTGCAAACTGTGCAGTTCTGTGAACCTAGTGGAGTGAGTGGTCTCTTTTCCATTCCATGGGGTCTCACAGACTGGTTGAAAAGCCTCTGGAAATTCTACCTGGTGCTGCCAAAGAAGATCCCTCACAGTGGCTTCAGTTAGCACGAGTTACCATCACATGGCTCCTTTTCTGAACCAAAATGCCTACTCTCTGGGTGAGGCCCATTCACAGCACTGCAATCATCTAATGAGAACTTCAATTGGAAGATACTATCACTATGCTATAGACTTTTCCTGTATAACTTGAGGCCCTACTGGAGCACAGGCTGTTTCTGTGTATGACAGCACTTACATTAATAAATCTTATCAAGTGGCTGTTTTTAATAAATCAAAGCTCTTTGACTTGGAAAGTACAGTGTAAAATTCTGAAGTTGATTTTAGTGATTCCTGGTGCATTTCAAATGCTGTAAAAGAAAGCTGGCTTCATTTGCTTAGAAGCCCAATTTGGCAAAGCAGGCTAGTGTAACGGCTTAAGCTGACATATCATCCTCCAGAAGGTCTAGTCCCCTTAACTCTACATGATCAACATCACTCCAGGAGGATAATTTCACTGGAATCAAAACTAAAAGGTTGCAGACTTTCTCCAGCTCCCCGTAAAATAGTGTGTATGGGATTTGATATACAAAATGACTTTAGCAGAACCATCCACTGCTACTTAGTTGAAAATCCAACTAAAATTCTCACTCTGCCTTATGCTTTTAGTGATTTTCTTTGGCCTCTTACTTTCTAAAATTTTGCAAGGTAGCCTTGGTGGTATCCCATACAATAAAAGCTTATATCCATGCCTTTATAGCAAATCTATAGTTTAATCTAGATAATAAATTATAATAAAGTAAGAAATTGTTTTTATCTTTGTTTAGTCCAAGTGTCTTTTTTCCTGGTCTGTCATCTACATTGTGTAGCTGCATTGTAACTTTATAGTCCTATAATATTAGAACTAAGAACCATTCTTAAATTAGATCTTAGTGTTAAGATTTTACAGATTTGTATAAAATAATCCATGTAACATCAATGTTAATCTGTTATACCTTAATCTTGTAATCAGACTATTTTTTTTACTATTTTTAGTCTGTTATCTCATGTAACTTATATGACACTATTTACTACCAGATTTTAATCTTGTTTTAATTTCAATAGCGAGAACAGTTTTAGTTAGATCTTAGCATCCTACCATTATGTGTTATTAATCCATATAATTATGCTGATTTACTGACTTTTAAAGCCAATCACTAAATTGTATTTTACACTGAGGCTAAACAACAGGAGAAGATACGATCTCTGGGTGTTTGTGTGACCAGAAGCTCTTAATGCGCATACTCTGGATACAGAAGTTCAAAAGCTTGGAAATGTCTGTCCAGATAATTCTGTGAATCCCCCAAGAGGAGTTCATTCTCTGTCAGAAGTAGGAGGCTCACAAAGAAAGAGGAAGACCACAAAACATTTCAAAACAAAGCAGCCATCATTCCTTGGCTACAGTGATAGGACTCTCGCACCGCACCAGTTCTCTAAGTGTATAAGCATAAAGACAGGCAAACTATTATAGTTCTCCAGTATGAGGAAATTGAACCTAGCTAAACTGCCACCTGCCTGTACAAAGCTCAGAAGTCCCCCAAGCATCAGCTCAAAAACTTTTTACAGAACCAACTAAATGCTTCTTTTGACACCCTTCCCCGTAACCTTTCAGTAGCTGCTCACCTGAATCAGCAAGTATTCCAGGTTTGCAAGAACCAGAGCAGCACAGAAAACACACGCTCATCACAGTATGGCTGTTCTTCAGTACAAGGAATTTTACCTACAAACCAGAACCTATTATTCTCCAGACCAATTCCATTCCCACGCACAAATGCACACACAGAGGTCTATGCTTGCTGAAGCACAAGGAAAATTTGAGCTTGTTTTTTTTAAAGCTTCTCCAGAAGCAAATGTTGAAATAATCTGAACAGCAAACTGTTTACTACTTAAAATTTCTCTCTCTCTCCAACATATACCCAGCACCAGGCAAGATACACATGAGTATCATCTGACATCATTTTTAGGGTGTCCCATACAGGAGAGGACATCTGTCTTGAAATGAAGATCCCAGAAGAGTATTCTGGCTATAAAACTGAGAAAGGCTCAGTCACAATCTAGATGTTATTCAGAATATAACAACTTAAAACTGGACATATATGGACTGCTAATATTACAACTTTCTGCTATTACTGCACTAGCAAAAGGATTAAATATTGTTAATGCTCATTTCTCTATTAATATCCAATACAATGGAAGTCTAAGAGTACCAAGTAAAAGACTATTATGCAAAATACTACTGAGATGCATTAAAAAATTAACAGAAAATAAACCTAAGAAATCTTAATATTTTAAAATAATAACATAACTAGTTGACAGCTTGAATTTAAAAATATTCGTTAGGATTTCCACTGAAATTACTTGTCATCTATAATTATGCAAGAGAATCTGAAGCCAATCAAAAAATAATTTTAAAAAACCAGTATTTGAACAAAAGTGCTAGCTACTGATTTTGTACCGACATTCTGTGCCTGTTTATTTGTACAGAAATCCAAAAAATTAAGGACTTAGTTCCTATCAAGTTTGCACTGCAGAGGTAGGACCCAGAGCAAATACAGTTACTCATTTGAAGTAATAACTTGTTTGTGCACATCCTGCACCTCTATCAAAAGAGCAAAACAAAGCATGAACTATTAATCATTTCATAGATTTAACCTGATAAGTGGTGTGCTGGAGATAGCTGTGGATGTATTTTCCAGTACATTAACATTTAAAGATTAAGAATTCCTTGCAGTTCACAACACATGCAGGCCTGAAAGATTCAGTGTGATCTAAACTAAGATCACAAAACAGGACTAGGTATAAATTAAACCATTTTCAGAGCAATGGTACTGTAGTATCACAGGGGGGACCCAAAATAGACCAATGAAAGGTTTTAAGTTTTTGAAACTCATCAGAAGTGTTACAACATATGCCTGTCCTTCTCAGAGGGAAAAGTAGAGCTTTTAATTCTATCACAGTAGGGCTTTGGTTCCTGAAGAGAGTGGTTGATGGAAGCTAAGATACAGAAGGTGAGAATTCAGCTTCAGAGGAACAGCTCTTATATATCGGAAGCAAACCCGGACAAAAGGCATTTGTTCCCCAGTCAAATAACCAGTCTAAATAAATCCCAAACGTAGGCATAAATAAATAAAGCTAGCTGCAACCAGATTGGCTCGCACAGGACATTTCAACCTACCCATTCATTTCCTCCTACAACCATCCGCAAATGCTAAAACAGCCTTTACTTCAACCCATTGAGGGCACTGCTGATGAACTGTCATTTCTCACTCTAGATTCAGGAACTCTTCAAAGACAGAAGGATGGTCTGTACCATGTGAGGCAGCCAGACTGGCTAGGAATATCACACAAGAAACCAGGCCTGAATGCTACGCTCCTCAGACACCAACATTCAAACATCACTTTCAGATATGGAAACTCATTCAGGACACTGAGGTTTTATGGAAGTCTTGAGAGATACCAGAAGCACCAGCAGCATTTTATGGCCTCAGACCTACAACAAACCTGCCATTAACCACAGGAAGTCCTGAGGTTACGACCACAACTGGGCCCTGTTAAGTGAATCATTGAATTTGTTAGTAACATGTGATGGCTTTCCCATCATTGATTTTACTGGTCAGAAAGCCGCCAAAGCTGATCACATGACCCTGGGACACTGCNNCCGTCATAAATACGAGTCAGTTGTCAATCATCTGAATTTTGATTGGGTGACCACGAGGATGCTGCAAGGGTCACAAATGTGAAAAAACAGTCACATGAAGTCCCCTTTTCAGCGCAAAACAGTCACTAAACAAACTGTTGTAAAGTTGAGGGCTACCTATATCCACTAAGATCTTCTTCTGGGCAACAATTTTTACCAGACCACAGCTTAACCCAGGGGTCCCCAAACGTGGCAACTTTAAGACTTGTGGACTTCAACTTCCAGTATTCTCCAGCCAGCATAGCTGACTGGGGAATTCTGGGTGTCAAAGTCCACAAGTCTTAAAGTTGCCAAGTTTGGAGACCTCTGTGTTAAAGGAGTTCAGTCCCCCCCCCTCTAAATAAAATGCTTGCTGGAGGATGGAAGTATGTCTTTTTAGAAAGAAAGAAAAAGGAGCGGAACCTTAAACCTTTTAAGTTTGCTTTTTATTTTATTTTTTAAAAAATCTCTGAGACTATTGAGCCTTGGCTGTACAGGTGCCGGCTGGGGAATTCTGGGTGTCAAAGTCCACNAAGTTGCCAAGTTTAGAGACCTCTGGCTTAACCCATTCGTGGTCCACAAGCAGGAGTCGGCTTAACCCTCCGGCTAAGCAATTATCTTTACAGCGTCCTCTAAGAAACTGGGCGCAATTACACTTTTCCTACGGACTGTCGGTGTCCCAAAGCCAACACACCAACACCCCACCGACGAAACACGTGTCTCTGAACAAGCCGTGCCCGACACTTGCACCATAAATTGCCAATGCCGAGAAGAAAAAAAGCCAAGCCAAGCCAAGCCCAGCGCCAGCACCCATCCTCCTCATCTTCAAGGCCGCCATCCCCAACGTCGGGTCGCCCCCCATCCCGGGCTTCCGATCCGTCGGCGGAGACTCCCCGAAGCTGCGGAACTCGAGACGACGACACTGCTTGGAAAGCTGCTCCGACCGGGGGTGTCCCCGAGGCTGGCGGCCACACGTGCCCGGAGCTGCCTCAGGCGACGCTCGGCGGTGACCCCGGCCGTGCCCTCTGCGCGGAGGCGGCTCCGGAGGGCAGGGAGGCCC
>AZIM01001531.1:165322-177306 GCA_000516915.1 Ophiophagus hannah
CCGCCGCCTGGGAGACGGCTGCCCAGGCCTGTAAGGTGCCTTTCCGTGGGTTGGTTGGGTGTGTTTTTGTGTGTGTATATATACATACAACATGCATGCATGCATACCATACATCTCTCTCATACACACACACACACACACACATATACACACACACATACTATACATACATCATGCATGCATGCATACCATACATATCTCTCTGTCTCATATATATACATATACATACACATACATACACACACATACATACACACACATACATACACACATATACATACACATATACATACATACATACATGGGGCTGGGCTGTGGGTCTTTGGTGCCCTCTGAGCTTGGTTGTTTCCTTGAAGAAAACATTCATTTCATTCATTCCCCCATTTTGCAAATTCCGCTCCCTTGTAGTAGCCCTGAAGAAGATACTTAGCGGGGTAATGAAACGGCTGCAAGAAAAGTCGCCAAGCTGGAGAGAGAGCAGCAAGGATTCCATGTGTCTTTGGAGATTCTCAGTCATCCAGCTCATGCTTTGCCTCAAAGGTGCTTTTTCAAAGGGCAACTGGACTTTGTTTTTCTTTGAAGATGTTTTGCTTCCCATCGGAGAAGCTTCATCCGTTCTTCTGATAAAGCTGCTTGGATGAGATGTGAAGCATCTTCCTCAAGGGAAAAACAACATAGTCGCCTTTTGAAAAAGCACCTTTGAGACGAGATCTCCACAATTCAACCCCGAAGTGTATATTTCCTCTTCTGTTGGAAAAAGAAAGTTTCTGTCTTTTCTTTAAACAAAGTTGAACTCTCCACCTTGGTGAAGGGACCCATTTTCCCCTGAGTTTTGAATTGCAACCTGGTTGGGATAACTTTTAGCATGGGCTCCCTCTGTGACAAGCCAAACTTGAACATTTTGTAAGGATGTAAGGAAGCGATTGCACCAAAGGAACATGTTGTTCTTTTCTATCTTTTCTTTCTTCTTTCGGGCTTCCTTTTTGCCCCTTCTTGATTGCCTTGTTTTTCTTTCAACCTAGATGACTCAGTGCTTAAAGTGCAGTGGTTTATTATGGTCTGTAGCTGAAGGATGATCTTTTTGCAGTACTTCTCTCTGTTGGACGTAATTCCTTTTTGACTTGAGGGATTATGTTTGTTTGGTAAATATCAGTCTGAAGACCTTGCGTCAACAAATTAAATGCTTTGTATGAGGATGTTGAAATAGGTACACTTAAAAAGATGGAGATGAAAGGTACAGGCTAAAATGAGAGGAATGTTAAATATAGTTGAATTGAAACAATCAGACAAGTATTGTTATGTGAAAGAATAAAAGCAGTTTTTGAAAGTGGAACATAGTATAAGTAGTAATTTAAAAAAAGAAAATCCTAGAATAGATTATACCTTTTGTCAGAAGCTCAGATTCTCATGTCGACAGGAAATACCTGTAGGTATATCAGAGGAACTGTACTTTTAAAACTAAAACACATTTGTTAGGGGAAGCAGCCTCAAGCTTGCTTTCAGTAGCAACTGATATAAATTATTTGACATTGAAATGTATAGTTTTGCTTTGGTATAATTGTTCTGTTTTAATTTCATGGTACTCTAATACAGTCATGATTTGTCTCTTCTAGAAGATGTGCTCATCTTTTCTCTAACTATGCATGTATGGAATACCACTTCTTCCTATTTGGCAGGAAAAAAATCATTATTTTGGCAGTTTGATGTTCAGTGTTACATGGACATATACTGCCTTTGATTTGGGAGGAATGTGATTAAATGTTCTTAAAATTGTAGAATACAATTCTGCTTAATGAAACACTTTGAACTTATAAATTACTACAACAAAGATATCTATATATCTTCCTTTTAAATACTTCTTTATAATAAATAAATGTCTATGGAGATTCTCAATCATTCCGGTCATGGTTGTCCCAAAGGTGCTATTCAAAAGTCAACTGAGCTTTCTTGGTTTTTTTCCTTGAAAATGTTTCACCTCTTATCCAAGAAGCTTCTTCAGTTCTTTATAATAATTCACCACAGCTATGGATTACAGTGTTGTATAGTCGTATCCATTCAGTCAGTAAGTTGGGAATTAGACTTTTGGATTGCTTAGTGATCTCTCAGATGAGACTTGAAGGGATTTGTCCAAACCAGAGTTCCTCAACTTTGGCAACTTGAAGATGTGTGGACTTCAGCTCCCAGAATCCTCCAATCCATACATACATCCTCAAGTTGCCACACTTGACAAACTGATCCAAAACCACATTATGAATGCCTGTATATCTATATCAGGTTTCATTGCAATAGCTCATATATCTATCGGTGATATAGTGATAAATAGATTCTATATTGCTATCTGAAACTTTATTCTTCCGTGTTATGTAAAATTATCATTCCCATTTGATTTGCCAATCAGAAGTGATCCATTTTATACCAAACTATTAACTGTCTAGTGGTGTGTTCTTGTTAAAGTACAGACTTTTGATAATTGAGGGTTTTAATAGGATTCTGTTGGGTTCCCAAGAAATGCTGGTTGCAGCGATGTGAACAAGATACTGTAATTTAATTGAACTGTTTGTGTCAAACTGAACAAGGCTTGAGAGGAAATTTTGGAACTCTTACTTGCTTTGACAGTGTCTTCCTTTGTTTTGAAAAACAGATTGCTATATAAAAAAACAAAAAGGATAAATATTGTTTATTAATCTCTGTTATTTAGGGGGTTACTTAGGGCAGAGTAAAATTCAGCGGTGCTTAAGTCTGCTTTCCAGCCTTTTTGCACTATCAGGGTTTCAGTTTCTCCTGTAGCTGCTTGTTTTCAGCTTTTCAGTCCTGTTGCGTGGGCACAACTATGTGCCACTTCCATGGCAACCACCTCCAGTTGTTGACTGTTCTTCAAAATAGGTGGTAAATCTATTCAGATTAATTGAAAATGTATATAATTGATATGTATTGATGAGCCGGTGGTTGCATTTAGATTATGGTGTATTTACCTAGTGATTCATTCGAAATGGTTGCCTATTAATATGGTCAGTTGGCTCTTTGATTTCAGAACCAAACTTCAAAGTCACGTTATAAACTCTGTTCTTTTCCCCCCTTTAGTTTGATGTTTATATAACTAATTCCAAAATATAACCCATCAGCAGATTTCTATTCCTTGTTTAGTGTACTAGCATTAATTATTTGTATGTATTTCTGGCACACTTTCTGTTCACTTCGTGGTGGTTGCATTATGCAATTAATTCTATATCATGGGATACGCAACTGATTTTTTTTTTAAAATAACTTTTAATATGTACCCAGCACACATTTGAAATTTTAATATAATGCAGGATAGGGTAAGCAGCATTTATTTATATTGGCATATCATTCACAATCTAATGAAAATGTTAATACTATGTAGGTGACATATTGTTGGTCCCAGTGATGAGTGATTTTCTATTTGTGATACCTAAAATATGTCTCCCATAAACAATCCAGAAGTATCCAAAAATTGCTGTAATACAGAATGGATTTCAGATGTTGTCCCTTAAAAAGAAAAAAAAAACCACCTGCTTAGGACCCAAATTTTGATGTGTTTAATACGTCAGAATATTTAACTTCTTTTATTCCAAAAGACCTATTTTGTTTTCATTCACACCTGACACCAAAAGATTAAACTTTTGTTTTGCTTTCAAGGCAAATTCCTTATGAGACCACACAGTTCAGACTGGGTTGAAAGCTCAATTTTCCTTGCCTTTTCAAGCTGCTGGCTTGAATAGGAATAGGGGAAAAAAATCCCTTCAAAATAAAAAAAATATTAGCCATTGTAGGTAGTTAACTATATATTTAACTCAGATGTCTTATTTTTGGAATATTTTTTCACTTCACATTTTTCTATACTAGAAGTAAATGAAGATATTAGGTTTTGTATTATACTGGATGATTTACAAACTTACACATTATTACTTACTCTTTTAAAAGTCAAAAGAAGAGAGGTTTCTGGATTATTCAGGTCAAAGGCACCTTGCCTTCTTAATGATCCTGACCGCTGTCACTATTTTTCCTGAACTCCCGTAAAGCTCATTGTGTTATCACAGCCACCTAAGTTCCATGAGGCTCTTACATTCTAGGGGGAGTATAGTGACTCAGTGTCAGCCAGCCAGATTGGTTTCACCACAAACATGTAGCTGGAACAAACATTTTTTGGGGGGGTTGAACAGCAAAATGCTTTTATGCCTTTCCTTTCCAGGCCAGGTAGGATCATAGAATTAGGTTACAAGTAAATCATAAACCTGTAGTATCAGGGATTGGTAACTTTGACATGCTTTGGCTGTCTAGCAGCAAGTGCACCACCAAGAATACCTTTTTGTCTTAATCTTCCTGACCCTTTCTTGTTTGCAGCACCCAGCAATTCTTTTGAGTCACTCGCTTTTTCTCTCGATACATAAGAAGGGGATTTTTTGTACCTGTTTTGTTTCACCTCCTTCCTTTACCAATCAGATTGTGACCTTGCCCCTTGCCCCGCTTTCTCCCTCTGCAGGTAGCGTAAGGTTTTCCTCTACCTCGCTGAGGACGGTGAAGTCATCCCCGGACCTTCCGTGACAGTGCCTGAACAGCCTGGATATGATGCCAAAAGATCTCCAAAGTATTTTATAGTTTGACCCAATGATTCTTCTGGATCTATATTTCTCTCTTCAAGAATAAGTGCAAAGACCAAATCCTACTTACTACCAGATATTTTTTATTGCAAGATCATGGACCATATCACTAGGGAGAAAGATGAAAGGCGAACAGGGAAAACAAATCCAGGAAGAAGTACGCACAGTTCCCGAGCATCAAGTTCTACTTCAGCGGCTGGAGTTCTCATGGTTGGGCCCAATTTTAGGGTTGGCAAGAAGATCGGCTGTGGCAATTTTGGGGAGCTCAGGCTAGGTAAGAGCATGGCAGGTTTGGCAGCTTTCAATCCTGGCTAGCCAGAATTGCCAGTATACTACAGGTAGTCCTTGACTTAAGACCACAATTGATCCCCAAGTTTTTGTTGCTAAGTAAGACCTTTGTTAAGTGAATTTTGCTCCATTGTACAACCTTTCTTGCCACAGTTCGTTAAGTGAACCACGGCAGTTAATAACATGGTTGTTAAGTGATAATATGAGTTGCAAACAAAAGTTGACAAAACAATAAGCTATTTGAACCTTTTTTATTTTAGAAAACCCGAACAGCTAAAAATAATAATTTGTATGTCCTGGTTGCTATTTGAAACAAATTTCTCTTTCTCTTGCAGGCAAAAATCTTTACACAAATGAATATGTAGCAATCAAGCTGGTGAGTAGTTTTGTGGTTTTAAAAAATTTCTGCATGCCAAAGGTTAGCCCAACAAGAATTTTTTTTCCAGGCCACATTTGTCTTGATTGCATCCAGCCTACATTTCATAAATGTGCTGTATTGTGGTACTACCTTTAAATTTTGTAGAAACCAATCCAGTATCAGCTATGCTGCTCACCAAAACCAATCCTGGCTCAACTTAAATGCCAGTGATTATTTTTAAAACTCTTACTGCTTGCCACAAAGTTCTTAAAAGGACTGCAGCAGATGAATAGAAGAATCTGATACGAGGAATCCTGCTTACATGCCCACCCATCAGCTCACTTAAGTTGGTGGGCATGAGAAATAAATTTAATTACGTATTGAATTGATATGCGTCCATCTTGCTAGTGATATAGAATCTGAAAGAAGCCAATTTTGGAATACAGAACTGTTTTCTATGAGTTTGGAGTGGGCCGTTTCAGGATCAGAATGTTTTGAGAGTGAATGTTTTGCATTCCCATCATCTTTCATCTTTTCTATAAAGATGGCACAGTCCTAAAATGGGTATGTAAACATTTAGGAAATGATCAAATATTTCACTGTTCATCAACTTCTGGCAACTTGAAACTGGGTGGACTTCAACTCCCAGAATTCCACCCAGCATTTTGGGAGTTGAAGTCCACCCGGCTTCAAGTTGCCAAGGTTGAGAAACACTGATATATTTTTGTTGAACATTTAAAAAGACGTGGCAGTTTATCTCCTTTTAAAGCAAAGTGTTTTTTCCACATGTTTGCACTATTTTTAAATTTATTATATTTATACAGCCAGCCATCTCACAAATGTGACTCTGAATGGCATAAAATAAAATTTTACAATAGAAAGGCCTTGCTTTGAATGGCTGTGTGTGTGTGTGTGTGTGTGTGTGTATTCAAACTGGAAAGCAAATGTGCAAAACCGATGTGATGTATTCCTGCTCCTACATTGTCATTTAGTAAAACAATCGACCATTAAATAATCAGTTCATTTTTGTTTCATTATTTTGTGTTTTATAGGAACCATTAAAATCTCGTGCCCCACAACTACACTTAGAGTATAGATTTTATAAACACCTCGGCTGCTCAGGTAAGAAATCTTTCTCTTAGGAGTTAAAATAAATTGTGGCAAAGGGGTGTAGTGAAACTAGTACTTACCCAACCATATATTTGAAAGCTACAAATATCCTAGAAATCAGAGGGTGCAGTTTTTAGCAGTGATAAATGTAGTGCGTATAACTTATCAGATGCAAGGCAGGACCCAAAATAACATCTGTACCCCAAAAAATCTTCACTGTTGTTTTTTTAAAGTAATATCTCTCTGTCAACTCGTAAAGCATTCCTGTGCTTGTTTTTCGAGTTGCCATAAGCAGGAGGGGGGGGGAAACCTGAAGGAGCAGTATGGCAATTAAAACCAGGAGTACATTCCACGCTTATCTTACAAAGATTGTAGCCTAGGCTACCGGATCTTTTGCCCTCGAAAATTCTTCATTGGAGAATGTGATTGATGACACACCCAGAGGGGAGGGGGGAAACAGAGTCACAGGTGACAGTAAATGATGATGGCAGAGTTGGCTTCACATGGGTCAATGCCAACATGTTGCTCCTAATAAATCTTTTGGATTATTTTGAAGCTTGGCTCGAGGCTCATGATTTAATTAGGGCAATCGAGGGAACCCTGACACTCTCCATGTGGCATTTGTAAACTGATTTGAAACCTGGTGGTACCTTGGAAAAGTAGCTGGTGATTTGATTCAGTTTGTCCCAAATAGAAAAAAACATTATAAACTATCTTAGAGACCATCTGCTTAGCTCAGTAAGCCATCATCAAATTCAATGAATTGAATTTGCCAGTGGATATAAATTGTCACGAATGGCTACACAGGCATAGGTCTAATTCAAAATTTGGGGTTTTATTTTGAAAAGGATAGACCAAATGAAATGTGGTGATGAAGAAACTTGGGATATATTTTTCTAGCACTTTTATTTGGGTGGCCCACATCAAAGCTGGTGTTTTTGAGGTTTTTTTCTTCCTTCTGTGACATCCTCTTGATATAGTGCACTTAATTTTTTTTTTTGCATTTGTTTCAGTTGAAGGTTTCCCACAAGTATTTTATTATGGTCCATGTGGAAAATACAATGCCATGGTACTGGAGCTCCTTGGTCCAAGTTTGGAGGACTTGTTTGACCTCTGTGATAGAACATTCACTCTGAAGACTGTCTTAATGATAGCAATTCAGCTGGTGAGTAAAAGAATAGTTTCACCTTTTTGTAAACATCCTCCCTTCTTCCAACCTCAAATATTTCCAATTACAGTACTGCCTTTTTTGGGCTCTTATGCAACCTTTTCTTTATAGGTTTATTTTGGTTTTATTTAACTAGCATGAATTCAGCAAAGAGTTTCCAAAATGAAGCTCAGTCACTTAAAAGAGCACTACTGTAGTTAAGCCAAGCTGCTAGTTTGATTACAGGTGATTTATGGCTAAGATAGGCTGCATCAAATGAGTATTTACAAACAGAAATCAGATCATAGACAGTGGCTTTCATACTGTTTACTAGGGACTGTTAGATAGTTTGAGGCATGTTGTGGCCTTTCTTGGTTCGTTTGGTATAACTGTATGGGACAATAATTTAACTTTAATGAACAAAATGCCCAACCCAGTACAATTCCTTTGTATTCTTTAGAAGGTAGCTTCTTAAATTGATCATGACCTACTTAGCTTATATTTTCCATTTCCTTTAGCTAAATAAAGGAATGCATTTATACTACTGCAAAAAAACATCTTGGTATATGAAGCTGGTAGGTATTTTCATATCTAGTGATCCTGTACATGTGAACCTTAATTCAAAATACTAGTTGTGAGCAGTTAGCAAACGATTTTTAATTCGGAGATATAGAAGAACTTATTTTTTTGTCTTTTTATAGATTACTCGAATGGAATTTGTGCACTCAAAGAATCTCATTTATAGAGATGTCAAGCCAGAGAATTTTCTTATTGGCCGGCAAGGAAATAAGAAAGAACATGTCATCCACATAATAGACTTTGGATTGGCCAAGGAGTACATTGATCCTGAAACACAAAAACATATACCTTACAGAGAACACAAGAGCCTTACTGGAACAGCAAGATATATGTCAATTAATACACATCTGGGCAAAGGTTTGTTCAGTATAATATGCTGCAATAACTGACACTTTTCTGCACTGTTTATATCATGAAAACATGTTTGGAAGCTGTTAAGTTTCATATTATAACTCTCTTTAAAATTAGCAATATGACATTGGCATGCCTGCAATAAATATGAATTCAAAGTAGTTTATGTTACCAGTGCATGTTCTTGCATAGCTGTTTATCAGCTGGGATTGACCTAGTGAGCTGGCATTTCCAAAATTGTCTACTAGGAAATGAGAAATGACTGGTACTGTTATTCAATTTTTCTTCCTTTTCTCCTCCTGCAAGCAAAACAAACCACAGTAGCTTCTTCATTGTGACACATGAACTGAAATTTTGTGCTTTTCCACATATTAGGAATTCAAAACAAAACAAAATAAGATTTACATCAAGCTTTTAATCCTGTTTTTATTAAGAGAGGAATAAACCAGATTTACACATTACTGAAACAAAAAACAAAAAAACCCCACCTGAACAGAAGTCAGAAATGGGGATAGTGCAAAACGTCTGGAGAACCCCAGATTGTCCAGTTTAGTTTTAACACAGATGTGTATGTTCCATTTGAATGTGAGAATGGCCACCTTGGAGAATATGAATAATAACTCAGTTCTGTTGTTGTACATGTAGAACAAACTTTTACTAAATAATTTCCGTGGCTCCTTGTAGATACGTTGCTTATGTGTCTGCATATTTACAGATGTCTTCTTTTTCACACTGGAGTTAATTACTAGGAATGTAATTACTAACGTAATGTTGATTAAGATGTTAGAGCGGTGTTCTGTTCTCTTACGTGTTTTAGAACAGAGTCGGCGAGATGACTTGGAAGCTCTTGGACACATGTTCATGTATTTCCTTCGAGGCAGTTTACCATGGCAAGGCCTTAAGGTAGATGCTAAAATGTGCATCAGTTGGGTTTTGGCAGATAGCTTCTGTGTGAATTACCTGCCACTTCTGACAGTTTATTTTTATTTTCATCCTTTCGGAAGGACATCTCACTATCAATATCCAGGTTTTGCCCCATCTAATTTGATATAGTAGATTTGTTATGGTTATCCACTCCAGAAGACTCTGGGTGGCTTACAAAATCCCAGAAAAGTAGGGGAGGGGGGGGAAACACCCCACAACACCTTATTAAAATGATTGAGCAAGTTCAAAGGGAAGCTGGTGTACAGAAAGTGGACCGATTTGGTTTCATTTTGCAGATGGGAAAATTTAAATTACTCTTTTTTTTTCAGTGCTGGTATTAAAAACAAAACTTGCTGAGTTATGATGCAAATAAAGATGTATCAGATGACAGGCAAGGACTTAGTTAAATGCTTGCCAAGCTTCTATAACTCACTCAAATATTGTTCCCCTGGTTACTTTACCTGTCCTTCTTTCCAGGACAGCATCCTTCATATTACGACCCAATAATAGTTTTTAAAATTAGAATCTCTGCATTTCACAGGCTGATACACTGAAAGAACGATACCAGAAGATTGGGGACACAAAGAGGAATACTCCAGTCGATGTTCTCTGTGAGAACTTTCCAGGTAAGTTTTAGTTCTGCTTTTAGTTCTGGTGGCATATCATTTCTGTAAATTACTCCTAGAAATAAGAACTATTAAGACAGTGATTTTTAGAACGTAGCTTGCGCAGAAAAATATGCTAATATAAAAAATATGCACACATCTGGAAACCATAGTTTAATGTATGACTATCTTTAGAGTTGGCCACAAATTTCAATTACACTTTAAAATCTGGCTTTTTCTTGCACCCGTATGAATAATTACTTGCAAACTCCTGATATTTCAAATGTTTCTACTGTATTAACTAGGCTGATTTATCATGATTTATCAGGTTTGATAAAAAGGTCACATTTGCAATCTGCTTTCCATTGGATAAAACATTTTTGCAGTTGGCTTAACAGCCACAAACAGGTGTTTCAGTCATCTGGCAGGCTGCAGTGAATAGTTTATGCTGCCTAGGCTAAAAGCAGCATATTTGATATGCTGGATGTAGAATTCTGGGAGTTGAAGTCTACAAGACTTAAAGTTGCCACAATTGGAGACCCCAAGTCTAGATGATACACTAGGATTAAAATAACATAGCAAATTCCAGGTGAAATATTCAAAGCCTTCTCTCATTGGAGCCAACAGGTAAAAGGCATTCTTAATGCTTCTTTTAGATACTTTGATAGCTTCTGGTTCTGTCAACCCTGGTGCCAGTGGCCTGGGTGGGCCCTGAAAAACATGGTTTGCGTGATTCCAGTCTATCCTCCAAGTTTAGTTCTGTATGTGATGGAAGATGGTTTCTCCATCACCAAATTTGAAACTGCCCGTGAAACTGCTTTCTAAAATTGGAAACTTAGACTGTGGTGCTTGATGCTCTCTTCCTCTAATCACGGGGAAGAAAGAAAAGATCTGAACAGGTGTAGCAAACATTGATTAAATGAGGGAGGGCCTCTCCTTCAAACTTCTTTAGAATATGACGTTCTACCAGCTTTCAGTTCTTTTAGAAGTGATGTAATCCCTGGCAGAGCCTTGCCTATCTCTGCTCTGAATCACCTGGCCTTTTTATGACTTGGACTTTCTGTTGAGTTCAGCCCTTTCAGTCTGAGCTCTGCAACCCATCAGTGTTAAGAAATTCCCAATATACAAAGGTTTGTAATTTGCATCCCAGCAGCGCCCAGGCTACTTAAAGCAAGCAGACTGCACCTCCTTCTTTATCAGGTGTGTGTGTGTGTGTGTGTGTGTGTGTGAAGATACACCTCCATTATAACCCATGAAGTCTAAATTTCTGCTTTTGAAGTGGCTATAGCTACGTATTTTATCTTTATACCCACCGGTGCCTTTAACAGTTCAGAGAATAAGAACGCTAATATAAACAATTGTTCTGAAAACTGGTGCCTACTTATTGTTTTTGCCCCTTTTTCATAAGTCTGCAAATATTTCAATGATGTACTTAAGGAGGTCCCTTTAGACGTCCATGGCTTGGTGGCCCATCCATGCAACAGATTTGTCGATCTCGTCTGCCTCTGTTAACTGATAATTTTAGGGGGGGTTAATCTGACCAGTAGGTAATGCTGAAATGTATTCTGCTTCTACTTCTTTCTGAACAGATTGTCTGATGTTGCTTCTTCCTAATTCCCTTTAACAGAGGAGATGGCCGCCTACCTTCGTTACGTCAGACGATTAGACTTCTTTGAGAGACCCGACTATGATTACCTGCGAACCATCTTCACCGAATTATTTGAAAAGAGAGGATTCGCCTTCGATTATGCCTATGACTGGGTTGGCAGACCAATTGTAAGTGGCCATCCTGTGGGATCTGCTGTATTTTCCCAGAAGTTGCTTTTTAAAAGCCAGTTTTAGAGCAGGGGTCTCCAACCGTAGCAACTTTAAGACTTGTGGACTTCAACTCCCAGAAGCAAAGCTGGCTGAGGAATTCTGGGAGCTGAAGTCCACAAGTCTTAAAGTTGCTACAGTTGGAGACCCCTGTTTTATAGAGCATATGCACCAAGACAAATTCCTTG
>AZIM01001531.1:185520-197213 GCA_000516915.1 Ophiophagus hannah
CATCCCATCCCATCCCATCCCATCCCATGATTCTGACTTTCCAACTTACCCCTTGGGCCAGATTTCATTTATCCATCCTGGGACTGAGAAAACTACTTTGTTTGAGTAACACCACTTGCTTTTCTTTGAAGCAGGTGATTGCAATTCAAACAACTCTCACAGTCTTTAGTTTGTTTTTCCCCACTGAGCTCTTGGCCTTTAATTTTAGAACATCCCTGATTTCTTTCGCATGCGTGCATGTTCATCTGCATGCCCATCATTGGCCCGAAGGGTGATGAAAGTTCCAAGGTGACCAGTATCAGTCAGGGCAGTTAGCGGATTTGTAATCTAAAATGAACCGGCCTCTGGTTTGGTTGAGAATTTGGCATTGGAAGGAATTTATTTGGCCATCAGTGTCCTGCGTGGCAGCGGTCCCCAATCTGTTTGGCACCAGGGACCAGCGTTTTGTGGAAGACAATTTTTCCACAAAAGGAGGGTGGGGGAGAGAGGAGCAGGCAAGCTAGATCCCTCGCATAAAGGGTCCGTGCTCCTGTGAGAATCTAATGCCTGATGATCTGAAGTAGAGCTGATTTTAGCGCTGGGGAGCAGCTGCAAATACTTGCTGCTCACCTCCACCTGTGAGGCCCAGTTCCTAACAAGTCACGGACCGGAACCAGTCCTTGGCCTGGGGGATTGGGGACCCTTGCTGTATGGGACTCCTGTGACTTCCCTATTCATTTTTCTCACATCAAGCACCTCAAAGATGCATCAAATGCAATTCCTGATAGACCCCCTCACCGATTTCCAAGCTGTGGTGGCGCAATGGTCAGAGTGCAGTACTGCAGGCTACTTCNCTGCCGGCTGCCTGCAATTTGGCAGTTGAAATCCACCAGACTCAAGGTTGACTCAGCCTTCTGTCCTTCCGAGGTGGGTAAAAGGAGGACCCAGATTGTTGGGGGGCAAGAGGCTGACTCTGTAAACCGCTTCAAGAGGGCTGTAAAGCACTGTGAAGCGGTATGTAAGTCTCAGTGCTATTGCTATTTCTCAGGTAGTTCTGTAAATGCCCTGCTCTTGTGCCACAAGCTATGGATATTGCTTATCCCTGAAAAAAGCCACCAGTAGACTTACAGACTCTTCTTCAGTGAAAATAAACAACACATACCCATTGACTAACCCCATGTTCTGTTTTCGTACACTCGCTAAATTTTGCTCTGCCAAAGAAATGCTTTCCTTCTGTCTGTTTTTTTAGATTGTAAGCCCCTCGGGGTACGGACCTATCAGACCTGTTCTTTGTGATATGCTTGGTTGGTGCTACAGAAAAATAAAATAAAGACAGTTTTGCAGAAGGCCACGCCTACGTTCACCTGTTATGCAGTTGAGAGTGGTTTCTTGGTCTTACAGCCTCTGTCAAGATTTGCTGTGCCACCTTTTCATGCAGAAATAAACATTGAATCATAAATGCCAGAGAGTGCCGTGTAATGCCAGGAAGCGGTCAGGGTTATTATTGGAGTGAATGCTATATTACATACATTTTATTTCTCTATTAAATTTATATTGCCACCCATCTCACGTATGTGACTCAGGGTGGCGTTCAATAAAAGAACCCAATAAACAATATAAAACACAATTTAGAAACATCTTTTCATAAAAAAAAATTAAAACAGTTAAAACACGTATAAATAAGACTGGAAAAATAGATCTACCAACACTTGCAGGCTCCCCACTTCCTTGGGATCTCCAAGCCTGTTATTTTATTTATTTATTAAATTTATTTGCAGCCCATCTCAACCACAAAGTGACTCTGAGTGGCTTATAGAACCAGGTTCTTTCTCTGTGTTTCTTTCTGAAATACTCTGTTTAGTACTTCAGAAAAAATTTAGAAAGGTGGTTTGGAATGGCCAAAGGTCTGAAGGAACCATGAAGACCAAAGTAATGAAATCCATTATTTTTAATTATAACATGCCTCCAAAAGCATTGGACAAGGGGATTTTGTTTGATTTTTCTCAAATTTGGCAACTTTAAGAGAAGTGGACTTCGACTCCCAGAATTCTGAAAATTGAAGTCCTCCCATCTTAAAGCCTGCTAGCTTATTCCAAGGCCATAGAGTTTAACTTTATCTACACTGAGTAGCAGTGACTCTCAGTGTTTGAGGCAATGTTTTATAGCAGTTCTTGGGGATGTCAAAACGTGAACTATTTGTTCTACCAATGAGCAGCCCACATCAGTCAAAACTCATTCTTTACTTTATAAAGTATATTTGGAGAGCATCAAGTTGGGGAAAGATGCTGAAACAGGCTGTCCTTTAAGTCTTTTGAACTTGGAGAGAGGAGCCAAATCACTTTTTAAAAATCCCATACAGTACCCTTTGGGGATTCCCATTCATTTTTCAGATTAGGGAACATCTGAATAGATGTGTGTATCTCTGTTGTGTGAAATCTTTCAAAATATTTTATGCATCACTCCTGGCCCAAAAATGGGATACTTCCCAGCATTAGCCCAGATTACAGAAACTGAGCTGTTTTGTCTTTGGCTCAGCTTGCTCGATTTGTGGTGGTGCGCCCCTGGATGTACAGTTGTACATAGAATGCTATATGTATTTGACATTCAGGAGTTGTGGATCTGGCCATTTCATTTTACCCTTCCTTCTCCTCTACTTAGGCAAGGGTTAAATCATGTTTGTAACAAATATCTAATATTGACACACTGTCCAACAACCCACAAACCTTAAAAATCTATATAAGTAGATAATCTAGATATTTTCAGAGTACCACATAACTTCTCTGAAAAGCCTTTTGAAGCTTTTCCCACTTGTGAAGGTGGACCCAAATCTGGGTAAAGAATTGTAGACCATCATAGTTGCGAAGGCCCACCGTGAAAAGTCCAGGTGTCTTGGGCAAGGCCTTGTCTTGATGGACAGGCACACAGAAAAGTCTTGATGGACAGGCACGCGGAAAAGTCTTGATGGACAGGCACATGGAAGCAAAAACAGTCATTCTGATGCCATTTAGAACCGAGGCCAAAAATGAAGTGCATGCCAAAGACAAACAATGGGCAAAAAAAGAGATCATTGTTAGAAGTGATTGCCCAGGATTTTTATCTGTCTGTTATGAACTGGGCTCTCCACCGTAACACATTTTTGCACAGTCTCACTGTTTAGCTGGAAAAGATTTGTTTCTTCACTTCAGCCTGACCAATTCTCAGGGGAGTTTATTCAGTAGCATTTAGGGAAACATTTTTAACAAGCTTTCTTTTTGAAAGAGGAAAGCCAGAATTTAGTGCCCACCTCCATAAATTGATAGACTAATATTGTGGAACCCTTGCCATCTTATGGTTTGTCAATATATACTTCTAGAGAAGTACCTGTGGTTAATCCAACGGTTAATCCATTTTTGCCACAGCAGTCCTCCAACACTCCAAAATATACTTCCTGTGTTCATGAGAAGCCACCTCTGCCATGATTGGTTTTGTGCAGCTCCTTCTTTCCCAAACAACACCTCCCAGATAGATTGGGCCAACTGCCATGCTGCCTTTTGGCCGTTGCAGCCCCAATGCCTGTGGATGTGGTTGAGTTGAGCAAAGACTAGCCTCAAATGGAAATCTCGAGTGTGGGGAATAGGTATGTTAAAGAGACTCTTGCCTATGTGGTCCTTCCATGTGACTCTGTGTCTCTGCTTCATTTCATAGTGAATTCATTGCGTAGGTGAAGGCTTCTCAGGTCCACTCCAGGCTTCTCATTATAAACTGGATTGTCTCATTCTGTGAACCATCCAGCCTGAGTGTCATCATTAAAGGAGGCCACCTGTGCAGAATAAGTCACCCCTAGTGTCCTGCATGCGCCCCTCAGGTTTTACCGATCATCTTCCTTCACTTTTGGTTGTTCGTTTTATCATTGATTAAAAAGAAAACCTTGTCAAAACATTAGCCATGTCCCCTTTCTCTTTTATTATAGTTATTTCTTGTGAGGTTTTGTCCATATACCAGATCGCATGCTCTACATATCTTCCATCTCAACCAACCAATCGGCTAATCAAGTACCTGGGGATATTTATTTTAGACCTAAACGCAAATCTGGATTATTTGTCTATAATCTCATAGCCTAAACAATTGGTCAGGGAACTGATTGTCTAGGAACCCTTTTTTGCAAGATGCTAAATACGACCATTTGCAATTAATACGTGAACTGAAAGAGTTGGACACTGCAATTAGAAGGTTGCAATCTCCTCCCCCTGCTCCCCCCAGCATCTTTTGTTATTTTACTTATTCTATATGCCGCCCATCTTGCTGTCCAAATCCCTTTTGTGGGGTTGATCCATTCCACAAGATAAAGGACTTTATGTGAGTTTTGTACTCTTACCCAATTCTGGTGTCATCAGATCCCAAGGAAGACTACCTTAGATAGCAGAAGTTGGTGGAAAGTGTTTTTGAGGAATGGGGGCAAAGAAAGGTTAACATAGTTAATTTACACCAATTGACATTTTTCTAGCCTACTGTGGTTTCCATAATTTGGCTGGGCTTTATTTCCTGCATTGAAACTTGTAGTGATGCCAGTAAGCTGGGGGTTTTTTTTGTCATTTATCCCAGGCAGGCCAGGACACAGTTTAGCCCAGCATTCAACAATCTGCTGTCCTTCAACTCTGTTAAATTATTAATTCAGTCATCCTCATCTGAGTATGATAAAATTCCCATCACTTGCAGGACATCAAGCTGGAAAAAGGTGCTACAGAACAACCTTGGCAACTTTTAAGACCTATGGATTTCAACTCCCAGCTGGTTGGCTAGGGAATTCTGGGAGTTGAAGTCCAGAAGTCTTAAAGTTGCCAAGGCTGGAAAGTTGCCAAGGCTGGAATCCCTGCTGTAGAAGAAATGTGTTACATGGACAGACAGATTAGACTTCATCCAGCAGAGGAGAAAGACTATTTTTTAGAGACCAGGGTTGAACTTTTGAAGATAGTGAGAGATAATTTGGGAGTTCCAAGCAATTACTTCAAATTAAATCTTTATAACTATTTGTTCCATCTACTCATGGCATGTTTTGGTTTAGAAGATCTTTTTAATAAATACTTTAATTGATGAAATTTGGATGTTGGAATAAATGTTAATAATGAATAGGATATCAATTCTGTTTAATTAAATGTTAAACAGAAATTGCACCCTGCTTTTTAAATATGGGTACATTCACCTAACACTCACTTTAATTTCCTTTTTTAAGGAATTGGAAGTACAAATATCTTTAATGAGAGCACACTAGGATGTAAAGGATTCAGACAGTCAACATGTTCAAATGCCATCAGCAACGTTTATGCATGGATACTAATTTGAACTGTGCATTCAGTTCCCTATCAAATAAAAGGGAAATTTGCTGTTATGTAAAGTAATAGGAAGGTATGAATGAAACCAGGATGAAAAACATTCTTTCTATTAAAATGTAACTAAGGAGGAATAAGCAAACATAAATTACTGAATTACATCTCCCAGTTTGAATTTTGTGTTTGCTTGTAATGAAATAAGGAGGAAGAGTATTAAAATACTTAATCTCCATCTAATTTAGATTACATCAGGAGTTTGTTTCTCTGTTTAAAAAAACATATTTTCTAATGAGCAAAGAAGGACCTTTTGTTCAAAGGACACTCCCAAAATTTTACCTCAGATCTTTTGAAAACTCCAGGACATTGGTCCAAAATTTCATCCCACTTATTCTTAAATAATCGACTCTAATCTCCATGTGAGCAACTACTCAGACTTTCCTCCACCTTCCTGTGCTATATGGATCTGTCCCAACGGCATCTCATGCAAACTTCTTCATGCTTCTGAACCTCTAATTAGACCCTCCCAGAGCTTGAGAGCTTCTTGCTTGTCCAGGTTGCATTTTTTCTGAGAAGATGGAGGCTCGGGCTGTGCTTTGGGGATGGCGTGGCTTCTTATGAATGAAAGCTTCCATGTTCACCTTCCTGGTTGGTATGAATGCAGGTGGTGTGGAAAAAGATGGAAAAGCTGGAGGTCAGAATCGATTGCGATAAGCTACGGCAATCCTTTCAAGCGGGAGGGGTCTCCAAACCTTGGCAACTTTAAGGCTTGTGGACTTCAACTCCCAGAGTTCTAGGAGTTGAAGTCCACAAGTCTTANTCCACAAGTCTTAAAGTTGCCAAGGTTTGGAGACCCCTCCCGCTTTAAAAAGAAAAGAAAGCATGGATCCCTGTTGTGTGGTCATAGTGAGTGCACACTGTCCCGTTGTGTTGGGATTGTCTGGCTTGGCAGGAGATGGTGGCTGGGGGAAGGAGGTCTCAAGTGCTTCCAAGAAGGTTGGCTCCACCCTGTGCTATGTGTTGTTGTGTTGGAAGGAGAGGGGTTTTGGGGAGGCCCTGGGACGCTGTTATTGATTGGCTGTGTTCTTTGTGCTCCAGGTGCTGCTGCTTCTATAAGAGGAAACGAAAGAAGTCTTCTCAGCGCCAGAAATAACAGGTGTCTCCTGAAGGCATTTTTGGGGTCTTTTGCGTACCTGCTGTTCCTGCCACGTCTTGTTGAATGGGGGGGGAGGGGGCTCCTGTTGGGGAAGGTCAAGAAACAAGGGACATTTTAAACCAAAAAAAAAACAGAGGGGGAGAGACAGAGAGAAAAGAGAGAGAGGAGGGGGAAATTCCAAAATAAACATTCAGGTGGATTCCCCAGATGGTCTCCCTCGTTCACTCCTCATTCACTCCTGAGGCTCCTTTTGGTAAAATCAGGAGAGCATCTCTCCCCCCGCCTCCCCTCCAGGCACTGGTTGCCCTTGATGGAAGACAAGGCTGGATACCTACCTTCCTTTTCCATACATCTCTTCAAAAGGGGGGGGTCATTCCTGGCGAATGTGCTTTGTTCCTCCTCCCTTTGGGTTCTCCATGTGCTTCCCCCTCCCCTTCCTTCCCTCCCCCCTCCCCCAACAGGGGCTGTGGTGAGCCATAGGGCCAAGGGAACTCATGGCTGCAAGGGAAGAACTGCTGCTGAATGAGCCCCAAAGTTCTCCTACATCCAAACCTTTTGGGTTCCGACTCTCTCCCGGGCAGCCACAGTGGGGTGTTCGTTGATGGTTGCCCATGGACAAGCATCCATGGTAGTAAGCCAACAGTCGGAGAATTGCAATTTACTCTTCCAGTTGCCTTGATTTTTTCTGGCTTCGGTGATGTCTCCTTTTTTTCTTCTTCTTCCCCAGAATGGTTGGAGGAAACTGTCCGTTCTAAATGAGCATAAGTTTGTTGCACTTTTAATTATTATTATTTTTTTATTGTAACACGATGGATGCATATTACGCTGTTTGTGTGTGTGTTCTCTCCTCCTCGTGGTGAATGAGGCTAGCCCACCAGCTTGGCTTCCCACCCCTCTTAACACAGGCTGCCCGTCCCTCTTTAGGATTCCACCGGGACTGCTGCTGGCTTCTTAACGGCCCAACGGTGTTTGCGCCCTGCCGCTTACTTGAATTTTTCCAGCTCCTGTTGAACACCCTGCTTGTGGTTTTGTCTCCGTGGTGCCTATCTTGACCGGCTTGAGATTGGAAAAAAATCTTTTCTGCTGGCAGGAGAAGCGAAGTCAGCTGGACTGAACTTTGGACAAATGACCATGGAATGAAATGAGGCCCTTTGGCCTTTTTAAGCGGAGCAAAGCTTGGCCAGAGAGAGGACACTGCCGTTGCCTTACACTTCATCTCTGGTTTGGATTTTGCCAAGGATTTCTCTACAGACTAGAAGAGGGCGTCATCTTATGTAGTGCCTGCTGATTTTTTCTGTTTTGTAATACCTGGGCCTAAGTGTTCATTAATGCAAACCTGGACACGCAATGAGATAAAATATCAAAAATGCAAGGCTTTTTTTTTTTTTTCTCTCCCAGCAGACGGGAACTTTGGGTAGACTTTGAGAGCGGAGTTGAAGAGGATCCTTCTTCAAGACCCTTGGATTCGCCTCCTAAAATCAGTCTAAAAGGCAACACGACCCTGTTGATCCAGCAACTAATTTTTGGGCACTCCTGGGAAGGAAGCTACCTCCAGGATTGTAGGGGGAGAAACAAGCAACAAAGGTCCTTGTTTGCAAATGAAATAACTGTTAGAAGGGGAAATGCCACTGGACTGGATTCCTGATCATCTCAAACACTCTCTTCATGCCTGATGTTGGTCTTAATGTTAGAATCTCAGCCCCATTTCTCTTTGCAGAGCTGTAGCCCAGGTTTTCAGTGATCTGTGCATTCATTCTCTTGAGTTCTACCTTTTCCCACACATAAACCCAACTCGTCATCCTCCTCTTTCATCACGGATAAAAGAGTTGAGAGTTTCTCCCTTGCTGTCCATTAAATACCAGTTGAAATTAGCTTTTTATTCCACCTTTACCAAGGGAATAAGGCTTGCTTTTTGGAGGAGATAAAAACAAAGAATTCAGAAAAGAAAATGGCAGCTCTTTAATTCTAACAGGAGCAGCGTTAATATTTCTCTTGCCCATTTTGACAATCCTGAAAGTGGAATATTTTTACACTGAGCAAGACAGTCTGGGGATTCCCCCCTCCCCCAATCGAGGTACAACTTGAAGCTTGAAACAAGGGAGAGTTATGTTTTAAACTAAAAACAGCTTTGTTTCTAGATCCTNATATAAGCTAATAATTCATTTTACACAGAGCACTGGTTTGCTTCATGGGGAAAAAAAACCACAGTTCTTCATTGCTTCTTCGGAAATTGTAATATCAGCACTTGGATCTGTAGCCTCCCTTTCCCAATGAGGCAAAACACATTGGCTTCCAGTCTGGGATAATTTACTTCTGAACTATGTTGAAAAACCTACGTGTCTTTCCCAGAGCCAAATCTATTTAACAGTGAGGATTGCTTTGCTTCAGGAGCAAAGAATTCAGAATTCCTTACTAGCTTGACACAGTTTTTCTGTCAGAACATAATATCAGCAGATATTTGATATCTGTTTAGGAAAGAAAGATAACGATATCCAGTTATCTAGAAAGAGGGCTTCTCACATATATGCATGTCCATCAGCTGTTGGTTATTTTGTCCTGGGGGGAAAAAAAGACTCAACTTCTGCTCGAGCCAAGAATCTTATCCTCAGATCTCTCCATATTCTTGAAGTTAGCAAATCTGTTTTATCGGTGTTGATCGCTCATTCTGACTTCCTTTTTTTATATATATAAATAAGCTTGAATTGCTAATTTAGAAGAAGCTCTGCATTCAAGTTCAAAAAAATGTACATACATCGCACTGAGAATGATCAGCATTAGAAAACTCTTTTAACTTCACGGTGGCTTTGATAACTTAGCTCTCTTTCAGCTGTTACCCTTTGACCATAACTCAAACATCCCCTGAACCAGTGACTGGGGGGCTGGGGGTGTTTTGCAGAGACGTTTTGTCTTCAACAGGGCCTGCCCAGATGTTCCCAAGTCCAAAATCTGTTCTTCCATTTCTTTCATGTACCACACCTTCTACAAGGGGGTGAGCAAACTGCTTCTTCTTGGTTCACAGCAGTCCGTAGGTGTGTCTTTCCCAAGATTTGGCGAGCAGTGACTTTCTTACAAAAGGTAAATGGGAGATACCAGGGTGAGCCCCTGGTGCGTAGCTTAGTGTTGAGGGCTGGGTGGGTTTATAAACATGCACTGCCAAATTCGTACTTTCCCGTAAGCGCAAAGCCATAATCTTTGCTTTCTCAAGATATTACAAGAAGAGGAACAGATTTTATGCCTTATCCGTCCGTACTCTTTCTTGGGGCCTCCCAAGGACTGTACCAACTCCTTGCCTGGAAGGCTGCTAGTTTTTACTAGTTGTGAGTGTCAGTAAGTGAGGAACGTAGAGGTTGGTCACTTCCTGCAGGCCTTGATGTTGGCGTGACCGCTAACAATGAAAGGACCCAGCGGTCGATGGCCTTGGTGGTTCTCCGAGCTGTGTCTGTCTGACGCGTATCGCCTAAGGAAACAAGCTTGTCTTTCTTCAAACTAATGTTTTTACTGTCCATGGAATTGTCTGTGAAGGGTGGAGAAATGTAAGGTGTACTGAAGTTTAATAGGAATTGTATTAATTATACCAAGGGCTGGGAGTCGGCAGACGGGCAGATCCCGTTGCCCTGCCAACTCCCTGATTTAGCACCGCTGATGACAGGGGATGCTGGGATTTGTAGTTCGGCTCTTTCAAACACCCCCCCCCAAGTTCTCCATCCCTGCACGGCGTGATTGTCGGAAAGTGGGGCGTGTAAGTCTTTATTTTGTTCTTGTATTTGATATGCAGCAAGCTTCGAGTTCGAACGTGGGCAGCAGCCTTTGCTTCCATTCGCTTCATTGCCAAATTTGTGCGGTAGACGTCCCCCCCCCGCCCCCCCCGGTATTTTCTCACCCGAGAAGGTCACCCTGCTGAGTCCCAGGAGAAGGCCACCCTTTTCTCCCCAAGCTAGTGGGGCTGCATGTTCCCTGCTTCCTGGGATCAGCTCCAAGGTTAATATCCCTCCCCGGAAAAAGGTTAAACGGGTGCCAATCCAACCTAGGCAGGAATTAGGAAGGCTTTGATGTAACTTCTCTCGTTCTTTTCAGACTGTCTCAGGAATGTAATCGCTTCCCCTCACTCCCCCAAAAAGAGATATTTCTCTCCCCCCCCCACTGTGCTATTGCTGTATGACTTTAGGTGCTACCATGTGGAATTTAGAACAGCAGCTGCCTTTTTTCACTTAGAAAGCCCATTGGATGGGGGCAAAAGTGGGTTTTGCCATGGATCAGAAAAGAAGGGAATTAAGACTTTGGGCCAGAACCAAATATCGCATCTTCTCCCAGCAGGGAAGTGCAGCTGAGTGGCTTGCTCCTGTTGGAAAACCTCGTGGGATGTATATTTTATTACGTCTGTTTCCTTCACCTACGTCGGCCGGCCGTTGTGCTTTTAAACTGTGGGATTGGGGATAGCGAGCGAGGGCAGCTCTTCTTACCGTCAAGAAAAATCAGCTGTGAAAATCTTTTTATTTCCTCTCTCTTTTTTTTTTCCTTTTTAAAGTATTATGTGCACTGTTCAGATTCTTGTTAAAATGCCTTTTGGGGTTTTTATTTTTTAATGGTTCTATTTGAAACACAGGATGCAATGTTTTGACTGTCCTCTCATCATCTGTGCCCTGCGGTGGCCGCTTGGTGGGGAACATAAAATACCTTTTCCAAGATGAATGTCACTTTGAAATGCGTTTGAAAACAGTTCAACCAGGATAAGGGCTTATCTATGCCATGCGTAGGAAATTCCTTCCTCAAGCACGAGTGGGGGTTTTATCGTGCCGGGAAATGGGTCTTGCTACGGCTCTTTCTGGCGCACCTGTTTGAATGGAACATTGCAAGAAATGTTCTGTACCATGAATACATTCTCCCCCTACTGGCACCATTTTAATGTAAAATAAAACATTGATTTTGCTCTGTTCACTTCCGGTCTGTTCATTGTTTTGCCACAGATCTTGGGCTCTGGAATTAATATCTTGAAATCAGAATGAAAACAAGTGCCAGAGTGCCCTTCTTTGAACAGGTAGTCCTTGATTTATGACAATTGGGACCAGAAATCCAGTTTGTCAGTGGTTGNGTTGAAGCACACATGACCAGATCGGTTTTTTGACATTTTTGAGGGGTGGTTGTTAAATGAGCCACCATGATCATTGTCCCAAAGAGGCCACTGGACTTTCTGGTTTTTCTCTGAAGACGTTTCACTTCTCATCCAAGAAGCTCTGACTGGATGGTGGGGAATGGAA
>AZIM01001532.1:6650-28808 GCA_000516915.1 Ophiophagus hannah
GAGAAGCGAAACGTCTTCAAAGAAAAAAAGTCCAGCTGCCTCCTGAAAAAGCACTTTTGGGACAACCATGACCTGAATGATTGAGAATCTCTAAAGACTTTGAAGGCTGGGTTGTAATGCCTGAGCAGCTTCGGGTTTCTTCCTCCCCTCTTTTAAACTGAGGGGGCAACCCTACTTCAGTTGCTCTGTTATCAACCAGAGTGAGAGAAATAATTTCTCTGTTATCAGGGGTTCAGTACTGCCTTTTGATGCGTGACATAATCTTAAATCTAATTGCAATAACTGCTCCTCCTTTAATTCTTTTCAGATATCTCAGTTCCCAACTTTTGATTGTTGTTGAGTCTGGGATCCCCACCTGAATGCTAAATGTTACCTGATAAAAGATTGGAAAACATTCCTATTCTATTCTACTTTAACCATCTATACATTACACAGTTTATTAACCTGTAGGTTTTGGTATAAAAATGTCCACACAAAATGAAAGTAGACAGCATGTATGCTGTGTTTATCAGCATGCTTTTTGTTAACAAGTATTTGTACAGCAACTTCAATATACATAAATATTTATCAAACATGATTTTCAGCTATGTTTGTATGCAACTAGGTCTCATACTGGAAGTAATGTTTCCTCTGCCCTTTCTATTGCATTGTTGACTAGAAATGATTAATAACAGCTAATGATTTGTTTACATAAATAACGAACTGCCAATATTTGATTTGATTTTATCTATGGATAAGATCAATGAATTGTGGCAATAAATAAAGGTATGTTTTGTATTTGTTGATATCATGGAACTCTTATACATGGAGCATATGAAAATAGCCAATGGTATATGCATTATTATGGTCATGTGAGCAGCATTCCCTTCACATTGAGAAAGATGGTGGTGGACTTTTTCCTGCCTTATTCACATTTTGTTATCCATTATTCCTATCGCTTCTCTATGGTTTTGGTTCTCTTAGCTGAACAGAAGCTTTGTATTTCATTTTATTGTATGATTTAGCATACAAAAAAGGAGATGTCACTTGTGAAAAGCTAACCTAGTATTTTCTTAATGGGCACTTCTACTCTGCTTACTTGGTAGTCTTGAAGACAGAAGGAAAAATGTATTTTCACAATCCCCTCAGTCCAGAACCTCACTTTTAGCACTGCTAGAGTCTCCTCTCCCAAATTTTCCTGAATGGATTTGGACAGCCTAGGAAGCCTGGACTATCAGATGGGTGGTTGCATGGTGAGAATCCCCTTCCCCTGCTTTTATCTGCAAGAATACTAATTTCACTGAATTTATACCTTTCTGGATTGAGCTCATAACAATAGAAATGCTACAACTTCTTTGAAAATTGCTGGTACTATAAAATAACTTCTTTTTTTTTTAAGGCTTTTTGCCTGCAATTACTCCACCAGAAAGATTCTTTCTTTCCCAGTTGATGTTGGCCCCTCCTAGAGAACTCTTCAAAAAGACTCCAAGACAGATTGTATCGATGGATGTAGGAAATATGGGTCAATCTGTAGACATAAGTGGTCTTCAGTTAGCATTAGCAGGTAACAAACAAATCATTCCTGCAGATTTTTGTTTTAATGAAATATAAAATGTGTTTAAACTTGCATATGAATATTTTTCTTTTTCCTCATAACTCCATAGCACATTTTTAGTTTTGCCTGAAGTTAATCATATGGGTTTCTGCAATGTTAATTATGTATAGTTTTGGAGAAATAACTTGTGACATATTAGAAGGTAAAACAATGATTTCCAATTTACTATGGTGTCACTGTGTGTTTTTGTTCATAGATCAACAAAGCGCATAAGCAATACTTCATTGTTTTGTCATTATTTGAAAATCAACACCCTATACTTAAAATAAAAAAATTCCTATTAAAAAACTCCTTTTATAGAAATATTGAATCGATATGTGATGTGTCATTTGTGCATAGTGAGAATTGCAAAGTTTGAAGCCTTTCCTGTGTTAATATCTATTATTGAAGTGACATTTATTTATTTAGCATGATATGGCACGTGTTAGCTAGAGATCACCGAGGTGGCTGCCTGCCTCTGTGAAAATAATTTTTTCGACAGGTGTTCTGTTTACCCACGGGATGCCTGAATGCTAGTAGGCAATCGATGGAGGCTCCTTTCTTGTCCCTTCGCAGTTTATTCACTCACAGAAATCGAGCCGCCGAGCTGTCAACCTCAGTGACGCACAGACCCAGCCAGCATCTTATCAAATGAGCCACTACGACCCCTATTGAAGTGACAAATACTATCACAGTTCTTATATCAATGTGCTATAAGAACTGTGATAGTAATTCAAAACATTGTATGGTTTAGTGTGTGTGTGTGTGTGTGTGTGTATAAAGTCCCAGAAATTCAAGCTTGTCCCCACTCCCACAGAACTCACTTTATGGAATTTTATGCTAATATTGTTGACTATAGAAATACTTCATTAGATTCACTTCATTTTCTCTGTTTAGAGAAGAGAGAGTTATAATTAAGCTGGTTCTGAGGTTGTACCATTAGATTAAAAAAAATATAGCTTTTGACCCTGGCTACCTTTGCTCTTCACCTAAAGAAAATATAGTGTGAGTAACATGGGCTTATTTTTTCTAATCTTTATCAGAAATGTGAGAAAGGCATGGATAGTAGCTTCATGCCATTTATATCAGTAAGCATAGTTCACACATTATAATAGCAAATTAGTTTTGATGGACTATTCTATAAGCAATTATTTGCAATATACATTATAGAATGATGGCTAAATTCATTTTGTTTTGAGGTTTAAAAAAATAACTATGGTCATTGTAACTTGGGATGAGTGATCCAAGCTTAATTAGAAGTTAATTCCATAGGATTATTGCAACACACTTCAGAATATATTGAATGTTAGAATGAAATTGACACGATCAAAATCCTTCCTAAAAATTAATCCTGAACATGGACACTACAGAAATTACATGCTTGCATTTTATTTTATATTTAAGTCTGTCCTTTTAAAAGTAAATTTTGTTATAAACAGTAGTGGTATATAAGTCTGTCTCTAGACAATAAAAATTAGATTTTTTTTCTATAGCTGTCAGCAAGTTGCTTACCATTTAACTGCTACAATGGTACCTCAGTACTCATTATTAATTGGTTTTGGCTGGATGACTACTAAAAACGATGACTACCAAACTAACTTTTCCTATAAGGAATAATGTAGTGAGTCACAAGACAACTGACATTAACAAGTTCTAGCTTGTGCATTGAGTACCAAACAAACAATGAGTACCGGGATAAATTTTTTGCATCAAAATGCCTTGAGTAACAAAATAATGAGTTTCAAAGCAGTTGGTTACCAAGGTACCGCTATATTCAGAAACTTTGGCTCTGGGACTGACTGATTCTCAGGTGCCAAGTTTAGCTTAAAAAGTATAGTGGAATGATTTGATGTTTTATAAATGTAATATGTAGAGACTAAATGTTTCCTTTTCAGCTATGAAGAATGCTGTATGAAGGCTTAGAATAACATTGTTGCTTAATAGGAACCACAGGATTTTCAGGTCTTAAGAGGTGTAAACAAGAAAATAATAGAATTTTGCAGACATGAAGGAGGTGTTATGGAACTCACAATATTAATTTTAAAAGAAGGAATGATTTGTTTAT
Source organism: Ophiophagus hannah (assembly GCA_000516915.1). Classification (NCBI taxonomy): domain Eukaryota; kingdom Metazoa; phylum Chordata; class Lepidosauria; order Squamata; family Elapidae; genus Ophiophagus; species Ophiophagus hannah. The sequence continues at coordinate 10,289 of AZIM01001532.1, forward strand.
TTATATTTGTAGTTATTTTATAAATACCTCAAGGCGGTGAACAGACCTGCCTCCTCCTAATCTCCCCACAACAACAATCCTGTGAGGTGATGTGGACTGAGAGAGAGAGCGACTGGCACAAGGTCCCCCAGCTGGCTTTCATAGCTAAGGTGGGACTAGAATTTACGGTCTCCTGCTTTCTATCCTGATGCCTACATTTACAGATAATCTCAATTTTTCATTAACAGAAATAGTGTAGATTTGTCAACAAATTTATTCTTGTTCTTGTGATTCAAGATTTTGGATGCTGAAATTGAATAATCTAATTTTTCTTTCAGAACGTCAGTCTGAGCTGCCAACACAAAGTAAAGCTAGCTTTCCTAGCATTCTCAGTGATCCTGATCCAGATTCTTCAAATTCTGGTTTTGACAGCTCTGTTGCATCCCAGATTACTGAAGCCTTAGTGAGTGGACCAAAACCACCTATTGAAAGTATGCATCATTTTAGGATACCTTTTCTTATGTTACAACATAATAATTAAATAATGATATTATTTTCCATTCCTTATTTCTGTTCGTGTTTATATCTCAAATTGGTGTTTATAGTTAGTGTTGTTCACATGAATATAATCCTTCAATTTGAAAAGCAGGGTATAAGGAAAAGATTGTTGCATGTTTTCCATTATGGCTTTCAAGGTTGAATATGGAACAGTGTCTTAGCTACTACATTGACTTTGCATGAACATGCACTATATTCTACCGTTCAGATTGATGTTTTATATTGTATTATATTTTGTTTAGAAACATACAGTTGTTTTTTTTTAATGGCCCTAAATTCTTTTCCTTATGCTTTGCTTTTCCAGAGTATAGTTTTGTTGGACAGTATGGCATGGTGACATATTACTATTTTATTACTATCCCAATTGGCATTGGAGAGTTTTGTAAAGGATATCTCTGCAAAAAATATGCCGCTATATATGAAATTAGGGTCAATAGATGCTAAGAAAGATGAGCATAGAAATATGCTGGTCTAAGATGCTTGAGATTGTCAGTTTATAGAATAGATAATACACTATACTATATATTGTGACATAAACTGCAAAGAATAATATAATGTATAAAAACAGATAATATACTTGGGAACATTTTGATTGTTGGATAAATATTTTGACTTTCAAGATATTTTTTAAAAAAGAATGTAATATATTTTTTCCAGGTCATTTTCGACCAGAATTCATCCGCCCACCACCTCCACTCCATATTTGTGAAGATGAGTTAGCTTGGTTAAATCCAATAGAGCCAGATCATACAATTCAGTGGGATAAGTCAATGTGTATTAAAAATAGCGCTGGAGTGGAAATCAAACGAATCATGGCCAAAGCATTCAAAAGTCCTTTGTCATCACAGCAACAAACACAGGTATGAAATCAATTGCTGACTTGTTTAATTTTATTATTAAAATAATACCTTAATTTTAACTAAATTAAAGCTAGCTCAGGTTTACTAGAACCCCAAAATTGTGATATAAGATTAACAATTCAGTAACCACATCAAAAAGTAAAAACGTTCCCCTGTAACCTTTTCATAAGTTGGTGCTTTAAGATTATTGTATTGACTTGACTTATATACTGCCTTGCCATTGAAACTGAGAACTCAGAGCACTTTTCAGTGTTCACTAATTTTTGTTAATTTTAAATTCATTAAAACATAATTAAAATTGGTTTTAAAGATTGGGGTAAAAAGAATCTTCCTAAAGACACAAGAAAGAAGTAGCCAACCAATTACAAAAGAGCTGTGTACTGTAATCTGGGAACAATATGATGAGTTCACTCTGGCTACTGATGGACTCTGAGGATTGTCAGAGAAAGCGGGGGGGGCTATTCCTGCTAGTCTACTGCATGGTCCATTTGACTCCTTGGCGGTTAATTTGAATGAGAAAACAGCTGTAGTTTACAGAGGAATTAAGGCAGATGAAGCAAGAGAAGAGACAAATAGAGCACCACTGGCTTTATAGAGGGAGAACTTGATTGGACATGAGTTAGAATTGCTGTTAAGGTCTACCTTATAGTAGTTAGAGTGGTAAAGTGTCAGTACTTTTCTACCCTTATTACATCTGCAGATAGCTGTCTTGTTACTCTGTTTTGGGTTTTGAGCCTTGCTGGTTCTAGGACTATGCCATCTTTGGATGGGCTGAACTCCCCAGACAGACCCCATGCATAATATGAGGAAACAAGACTGCATCCTCCCAGGCAAACCGCCTGGAAATATGACAAGATGAATTAATTCTACTTGGTTGTAAGACTGTATTAACAGGCTCTGCAAGTCTGGAAGCATAAAGTTCTTGCTTTCAGTTTCAAGTATTGGATCCATAAGGATTGGTCTTAATTTTTTCTCTGACTATTAAGCAACTGTAGGATTGTGCTTATTGTTTCCTGGGCAGATCCTCTCTTTCTGTAAGATCATGTATTTCATTACAGAGACTCATGACTTCTGCTCAAAGACCAGGTAGTACTCATGACTAGGAAGGACCAACTTTGTATTGGGTGCCAATTGCACCCATTCCTAGCTTGAGAGGCTCTACTCAATCACTTAGACAACCTAGTCACCATCTAGTTCAGGGGTGTCAAACCCGCTCTCGTGGGCTGTATCGTGATGTATCATGGTGTTTTTTGCCTTTGCAGAGCTGGGGTGGGTATGTGGGCCATATCCGGCCTGGGCCCCCCGCCAGTTTGACAGGCCTGATCTAGTTGGATTACTGTAATGCAATGTACATGCAGCTAAATTTGATGAATGAGTGAATAAACAATAGCAGAAAAGGCCATTTTCTTTGTATCCTGTAAACAGTTTCTGACCATAGGGGCAACTTCAAGAACAGTTTCTTCTGCAGTTCTTAATATCTAGACAGGTTATAATTGAGAGGTTGTTTCTCAGGTAACCAGATAATTGAGAGGTTGTACCTCAGGTTACCAGGCTGTACTGTTTTATGGCTTAATGTCAACATTAAATGTGCCAAAAAAGAAATCAATAGTTGAGATCATGATTCCAGAGCAGCACTATCTTAAACTAATTTCTAGTCCAGCAGCCACTTTGTGAAGCAATTGCAATTTCCTAAACTTTTCAGAGTGCTTCTTGCCATAGCTACAATCTGCAAATCTAGGAGTATACCCTGGCTATGGTGAGCATAATCATCCAGATAAGACTAAAACCCAATTAATAAATTGAAATGTTGTATTTATTGAAATTAAAATTGTATTTTTTATTTTATTTTATATTGACTGAGTTTAAATTCATTGTATGTATGGCACGTCTCTAAAGCTTCATATGATTTTTATTGGCTTCAGATGGGGGATAGAATAGAGTCCTAAGGAACTCTGTTTAAATTGCTAACTTGTAGATTTTTGTACTTGTTTAATGTTTGGACCTTGTGTTAATTTTATCAGATAGAACATGAATGCTTAAACTATTAGCTCAAGAGAAATCACTTTTACTAGCAATAGAATTTAAAACCTTTACTGGCAATCTCCCTCATTTTTGCACATTATGCCATATTGGCCATCAATAATTACTGTGATTTTTCTATAATTTTAACTAGAAATTTAAATAAATAAAATAAATTGAAAGGTAATATTTTAATTGTTAATAGTTTTACATTTTTAAAATGCAGCTTCTTGGAGAATTGGAGAAAGATCCTAAGCTTGTTTACCATATTGGCCTCACTCCTGCCAAATTGCCTGATCTGGTGGAAAACAATCCTTTAGTAGCTATAGAAATGCTGCTTAAATTAATGCAATCAAGTCAGATAACTGAGTACTTTTCAGTATTAGTTAACATGGACATGTCTCTACATTCAATGGAAGTTGTAAATCGGTAAGTAAAACACTTTTTTAATTGTATACATTTAGTTAAACAAGCTTGGTTTTTCAACATCTACGTGAACATTTACAAAATTCCATCACAGTTTTTTCCCATTAAGAAATTATACTTTGAATGATTGTAGTAGTGGAGTACAGGTAGTCCTCGACTTAGCACTGGAACCAGAATTTCAGTTGCTAAGTAAGTCGGCTGTTAAGTGAATTTCACCCAATTTTATGACTTTTTTTTTATCCAGTTGTTAAGTGAATCACATGGTTGTTAAGCAAATCTATTGCTTATTGGAAGCTTGCTGGGAAAGTTGCAAATGACCTGAGATGCTGCAACCATCATAAAATATGCTGGTTTCTAAGCATCTGAATTTTGATCACATGACCATGGCGATGCTGTATAAGTGAGAGGACCAGTCATAAGTCATTTTTTTAGTGCCATTGTAACTTCAATGGTCACTAAATGAATGACTGTAAGTCGAGGACTACCTGTAATTTGATTTTCACAGGTTGTGTAGAAAGTAAGATGCAGTTTGGAATATAATCTAAAGTCCTAAGCCCTTGACCTTTTGAGATATTAGGACAACTATAGGTTAGTTTACTACCCACTCTAGTAACACTTGTTTTCCTGTATAAATGGCTAATTATGATTATGGGAGGTACTCTATAATTATGCTTATGTTGGTGTTCTGATTGCAATTTCAGATACTATACTAGGATAGAGCAGAACTTGTCTATATGCATGGGAGGGAGAATATTGGGGGAAAGAGAATTATAAGAGTCTTGCCTGGAAGTGATGTCCTAATGAGACACTTGCAGTTATTTAATTGGACTCAAAGACTGTGTAATTTTTATAATATCAGGACAATTTGTATTGGTGATAAATTTGAGATAAATATTGAGATACGTTTCAGGTATATTTACTCTTTGGTACCATGTTTAACACAGTAGCTATTCATATGTAATATTTGACTATATTCAGTTTATAAAAAGCCAATACTTAAACATGCTGTAGTGGTACATAATGGCATCTTATGGTGTGACTGAAAAAAATTGTTCATACTTTTAAGGACTGCAAAGTTTCCTTTCCCTTGATGAAGGGAAAGATAACATTCTAAATAGAATATTTAGATGTGAACTATATTCATATATCCATATTTAGTTGTATTCTGAGGAAGGAGGATGTATAGATACTACATTTACTCCGTGTCCTCTAGCACAGCATGTTATTTTAATACATTTAGCTTTTTAATATTTTATGTATTACTACATTTAATAATAGTATTGCTAGTCATGCTAGGTGCTTTATTTTAATACAAGAGATATAACAAGTATTTTGAAGGAAATACGGCAACAGTCATATACAATCACTCAGAATTACTGTTCTAGTTGAAAAACAATGTAAAAGCAGCTTGTGGACTATAGGATACTAATCAATCGTCTTTTTAAATTTAGGACAAATGTTGCTTCTTTTGTCAGGATATTTTAGCAGTGTATTCTATCTGAAGTATAAACTTACACTATACAATTGCAGATATGATGGAAAATATTTATAATTTAGCTATAACTAAATGAAGCATGATGAAGAATGATTAGCTAGTCTCTTGTTAGGGCCTATAAACTTTTTATGTATTTTATATAAATTGGGCAAGATAATTGGTTATAGATGAATTCTTTATTAGTGGACAAAGCAGCCCAAAAAGTCCTAAAGGAACAGAATGTTCAGAAACACGGAATAGAACAAGAATACAATGTATATATTAATAAAACACATTTTTAGAAAATATTTTTGTATCATGCCTTTATTATTTTTATAATTAAAATGATGAACATTTCTAATATTCTTTCCTTCTCGTATTTTACTCATAACAACCCTATGAGGTGTGTTAGGTTGAAAGAGACTAACTGGCCCAAGCTCACCCAGCTGGCTTTTGTGAGGAACTAGAATTCATAGCCTTAAGATTTCTAGGCTGATGCCTTAACCACTAGGCAAACTGGCTGTCTGTTATGATAAAACTGAAGTGACAGATGGATTATCAGCAAAGATGGCCAATTTGAAAATAACTTTTAAATATTCAACAGGCTCACTACAGCAGTTGATCTTCCTCCAGAATTTATTCATCTTTATATATCCAATTGTATTTCTACTTGTGAACAAATTAAGGATAAGTATATGCAGGTAAGTGTCCAAAAAGAAACTAGTCTTTTTGAATAAAATAATTGAAAATGCAGTAAAAAAACTCGGGGAAGCAAAAACTATAGTTGCAGAGTTTAAGAACTGTAAAACCCTTTTGACTTAAAAAAAAGTTAGTTCCTTATGTTTCAGCATATTTCACATACAGCATATTATGATGTATTGTTGCATACACAGAAAACCAAGGGCATAAACAAAAATCACAGAAATAGTCATCAAAGCTTCTTCAAAATATAAACACAATAGCAAAATTCTGTTCATCACTATACTTTAAATATTTGTCTACAATGGAGTATTTCAGTAGTTATGTATAAATTTGTTTATTCATATGCTTATTCGTATGCATATATGTTTATTGAATATATAAAATACAAAAAATCATTGCTGCAAAGAACTTTTTGGTTGGATGGGAATGTTGCCTTGAAGGATAAATATAGCCTTGTAGTTTCTGGATGTTTTTAACAACTCAAGGGCCCATAACTGTTGGTTCCACATTTGAAGGATTTTAAACTTTTGAAATATTTATATTTGTATTGATATTTATGTCTTCCAATTTGAACAAATATTTCTCCAGATTATTTCCCCTTTAAAGGGTGAGATGTTGAGCCTATGTTCCACTTACATGTTGGATTTTATTAATATGTCATTTTCCTGACTTTGATGAACACAGAACTGTAGAGGAAAAGGAAGATGACTGATGGAATGATACAAAATCCGTTGCCTACAGAAAACAGGGTGAAGCATTGGTTAAAAGCCACAATGAGATAACATTCAGAAGCAGCTCAGGCAGATGCCTCCCTAATTCAGAATTTGTTGCGAGATTTTATTATAACCTATCTCAATAAAAGTAGCCTACCTGTGGAGTTGATTTTTAGCTAGTGGGCTGACATCAGGTGACCAACCAGTTGGTATCTATTACAATGACAGTGCTCTCAAGGTGAATCTAGATTGGAAATTAGATGAAAAAACAACTTAATCTATTCCTGCTTTTTCCCAATCTTAAAATTTCAGATAATGGTGCAATTGGTGCATATCATTGTGATGATAAGTGAGTCATTTGCTGCTTTCACCATCCTTACAAGAGTCACTATGTAGATAATTAGCTTTTTGAAATTTCACGTAAGAAACTAGATGATCAATTAAGAGACTTCACTGTTAGCTACTCTGCTTATCATAGAAGAAACTTGTTTTTGATAATTCCTGTTTTATACTAATTCCCTGCTCCAGAGATAAGTCAATCAGCACGTATTCTTGCACAAATCTAGTTTGTTAAATGATTTCACTGGGATACAATTATGAGTCTGGAATGACTTTGATTAGTAAACTCTTACAAAAAATAGGGAAAATTTGGGAAAAAGCCATTAGAAGCAGCCTTTAGTCATATTTCGAAATCATCGGATCCTATAGTAGGAGCAGCCCTGATGGTACAGTGGGTAGAATGCAGTAATGTAGGCTACTTCTGACTGCTGGCTGCCAGTAGTTTGATTCCAAGTGGCTCAAGGTTGACTCAGCATTCCATCTTTCCGGAAATGACCCAGGTTTGGGGGCAATTACTGACTCTGTAAACCACTTAGAGGGCTGTAAAGCACTTTGAAGTGGTATATACATCTAAATGCTATGGCTATCTTCTCAGTTTTTTACTTGTCACTTTTGAGGGAAGAGAAGAAACAAAGTGGGAGATGTAATGCTTTGTTCTTGGAATCTAGGCAGGAACACAACTTTTCTTTTATAAAAACAGATTTATAAGCCTGTTTACCATAGCCTGTATTATTACACTGAGTAGAAAGAACAACCCACCATTAAATTGTGAGAAACCTACTAACGTAGCATTTGCATATATTTAATTATAATTTGCATATATTTAATTATAATCTTTTGTGGTTGTAAGTAGTGAACATAAAAAGGGAAACATAAAAAAGGCTTATTGTCAGAACAGTAGAACAAAAGAACTGTATTTCACTTTATCTTAGTTCCTTTGATACAGGTACTTCCCAATCTACAACCACAACCGAGACCAGAATTCTGAGCCTCACTTGATTTTTTTTTTTGCCATGGTTGTTAAGTGAATCATGGTATCATTAAACAAATCTAGTTTTCCTGGTTGATTTGGATTGGAAGCCAGCTGGGAAGGTTGCAAATAGTGACACATGACTCCCAAGATGCAGCTACCCTAAAATACATGCTGTTTACCAAGTGCCTAAATTTTAATCGACAGTGGGAATGCCATGTTTGTAAATATGAGGACTGGCTATCACATTTCAGTGGCATAACTTTGAAGGGTTGTAAGTTGAGACTAAACAAAGGGTTGTAAGTTGAGACTATTTGTAATTGGGAATTAATTTGAAATAATGGCAACATTATTAGGAATATCAGTTAATTGCAGAATTTAAAATCTTGCAAATTTGGATAAATTACAAGATAACTTTGTTTTTAAGTTTTGCTATAGTATCAAGATTATTCAAGCTTGTTTCTTAAAAAAATTTTTTTTTGTTTGTTTTAGAATCGTCTGGTACGTCTTGTTTGTGTATTCTTACAATCCTTGATTCGAAACAAAATAATTAATGTACAGGACTTATTTATAGAGGTGCAAGCCTTTTGTATTGAATTCAGCCGGATAAGAGAAGCAGCTGGACTTTTTCGATTGCTGAAGACACTAGACACTGGTGAAAATCCTTCAGAAACAAAGACGTCTAAATAAGACTGATTTGGAACTTTTTTTTACTTGATTAGTGTGGAAAAATTTCTGTATAGTTTTTTGTTGCTTGCAATTAAAATGTTTGTGCTTTATTAAATAATGCCTTTCTGTTGAAGCTTTTGTTGATGACTTGAACTAATTTAAACTTTAAGCAAATTAACCTGATGTTAAACCTGAAACTCTAAATGGGTGCCAACCTACCTAGCAAAATATTCTGTTATTCTCATCTGTGTCCCAGATAAAAAAACTTGGGAGTTTACATATCACCCACTAAAAATGATAAACTGGACCCAAAAATCATTCTTGCAAAGGGAACAGGCTGCTATTGAGCTTTAGAACATGCCAACATATCCCTTTAAAAGATGTTTTTCAAAATGCTACTAAATACTATGAGTAGACCATTTGTAAACTAAGTTTTGTTTGATTTAATCAAGTGCTTAATCGAATTGGTTTAAGCAAGTTTAAGATCAATGGCATTAAACTTCCAGGAATTCCCAGTCAATAAGAAATTGCTGGAAATTTAACTTTATGCATCAGGAAATAGTGGGTGTCAGTAATACATCATGGCAGTGATCTTGCTAATGTGAACTACTGTGTTTGCTTCTGATAATTGAGAAGTGGTATTTTGAAAGTGATTTCTTAAGTCTTATCATTTCACAGCGCAAAACGGTTAAACCTTTTACAGTTTTCTCCTGGATTACTATAGTCCATAATAAAGCTTCACAAAAAATAAGAAAGAATATCTGTAAACGTAACTGAAGAAATTCATGCTATTTTGGGACAAAAACATTTATTTTTAGGGCACTTCTTCAATAACTTAGAATAAAAGATTCGTTTAAAAATATAAAAGCAGTAATACATTCTAATGATACAAACTAAGCCTTACGTTTTCCTGAAAATCATCCTGAAAATAAGACCTAGCATGTTTTTACATGTGCATAATATAAGCCCTACTCAAAGCAAGCCCTACTTAAGAGCCTGCACAATCTGCCACAATGCAAGGCGGTGGAGCTGCCCCATGCGCCCTGCACTGGCTTACCTCAGGGTCCCTAAAGCCAGGCCATCCATGGCAACAGCACCAGCAGCCATGTGCAGCAGGAGCCCACATGGCTGTTGGCCCAGTTCTACTTGGCTTGCGGCTGCAACGGAACATCAGGCAGAGCAGTATGTTGGTGCTGTGGCTGCAAGGTGAAGCAGGTGTTGAGGCATGGGTGGCCTGGCTGTGGGAGCCCTGAGGAAAGCCCGTGTGGGGCAGCTTTACCTGCCCTGCCTCTTGGTGGCAGCACTGGCACCCCACATGGCCTGCCCCACCGTGAGCAAGCAGAAGTGGGCCTCCCGTACATTTGGGGGGGAAAGAGAAAATAAGACTCTGAAAATAAGCCCTAGTGCTTATTTTGGGGCCCAAAAGAAAATAAGACCCAGTCTTATTTTCGGGGGAACACAGGTATAAAGATTCAATCAGTTTTGTACAACAAAAATAGATGTTTTGATATCTAATAAACATTAAGTTTAAAATATTTTGACACTTCAAATCCTGTCAGAAAAAACTACTAATGTAATTTAGGATACTTCTGTTTCATCTCCCAGGTATTTTTGTAGCCAATTGTCTTCTAAAAATGGATGTTCAAAAACACATTCAATTCTATTTCCAGAAGATACTTTCAAGGTGTCATCCAATGGCAATAATTTTGACTTAATTAGTTCATGAGGACTGTGTCTTATTGATCAATGCTAATGGTGCCTAAATTGGTGATATAATTACTATATAGTGTTCTAGAACAGATTAAGGAATATCTTAATGAGAATCCCATCCCCTTCATGTAATATAAAAATGTAGCAGAAATATTTATTCTCAGGTATACTTACACAAACAATAGCTTAAAAGTCAGGATCAGTCAACTTAAGCTTTGAAAAATTATGTTTTTATAGAAAGGCAGAAGGGGCATATTTCCACCAATATTCTCTCTAGATCCCTGAAAAACTAAGGCTGGAAAACAAGGGATGGCTAATACCCTGCAAAATCATAAAGTAGTTAAAAAATATAAATTTCTTGCAAAAAACCTTCAACACTTGATTTCTAATCCTTTACAGAACCTATGAGTCAATAGAATCTTTAAAATGGCCTAATGATAAATATAGCAAACCCCGCAAGGAATTTGCAAATACCAGAATCTGCTCCTAGGAAGTTTATTCTAAAATTGTAGATTGACAAAAACATTTAACAATATAGATAAAAAGATTAATCTGAATTGTAGTATTGGTCCAATTATTAACAGTGATGCTATTGAAATATCTCTCTTCTGGGCAGGGGGAGCATCAAGTACAAGGCTGCATGGTTTATCTTGTACCTAAATGCAACAGCTGTTGACTTTGTAATCATTTAGAAAAAGACTAGCTGCAGAGAACACAGACTGGTTTGTCTTTTTCATGGTGCTGCTAAGGTCAGATAAAAAGGTCGCTTCAGGAACTTTGTCATCATGCCTCGAGAGTAAACTGTTAAGAGGCACTGCAATTCGGCCTTTTACTGTCATCACTCCTCAGCAGCACACATGGTATAAAAATTTTTACAGACATAATTTGCAGTTTATCTAAGGTAAATTTCAGTTAGTTCCAACTTGTGATTGAATAAGTTGTAAAAACAAAATTCTAAAATTCTACCTAAATCCTCAAATAAGAACACAGCCTTTTATCTGTATTGCTGAAGCACATTTAGTTTAGCAACTAAAAATCAACTTAAGGTTTCGTAAGTCCTGGGGAAAAAAGTCCAAAATTTCACCACGTTGCTTTGAAAATTCATTGCTTTGAAAATTCTTAAAAGAATAAACCCAGAGATAAATATGCAAAATAGTTATTACAGGATCAAATGGCTGGTATCGTACTTAAGGCATTGCAAATGCTCAGTTTTAAAACAGAATTTTAAGATTGGCTAAAAAAGTTACAGCTTTGCTCCAGCTCTTTGACATTAAAAGAACCGACAAGTAACATACCATTTTGTTCAAAGGGCAAACTCACATTACACACTGAAGATATGAGAAGTTTTAACCATGGCATCAATATTTCTTAGAAGACAGCTGCAGGCTTACAGGTATTAACATTGATAACGTGGCATGTATCTGGCTTGTTTTTACCCTGGGTGAACTCTTCAGAACATATATTTTTCAGAAATCCTTATTAAATAAAACATTTTTCTCTCCTTATTTGAAGCCCAAACAAACAAACAAACAAACAAACTTCAGACAATAAGTTTAATTTTAAATTACATGTTTTTTCAGCTATTCTAAAAAGTTCAATTTGAACACACGTAACATATGTAATAAATAGATACTTCATCACTTTCCTTTGTGTGATTTAATAAATAACTAATGCAATGGTCTGAATTTGATATATATTATTTAGTTGATATATGCCGAAGGCATATATCTCAGTTTCTGTATAAAGGTACCCTGCTGTTATCTAGCACATTAAACCAATAAAGCAATATTCCAAATATTGAAATAGAAATATAATTCCACAAGTACCCAGAATAGAATTCTGACAAAGAAAAACAAGGAACATCTGAAATAGCAGACAATTGTCACTACATACATTATAGCACTACATATTTTTCTCTCTCTCAGATCTATATCAAAAGACTTTTAGAACCATTTATATTTTGCATATTTAAGTTAAGCCATATTTTATAACAAAACAATTTTTAATTATGCATATATAGTGTAATATATCCCATATACTTTATTTGTGCTATTTATACTTGTATTAATCTTCCATATATATTTTTGAAATACCGGTAGTTAGAACTTGTTTTTTCCTGATAGGATTTTATTTTTTTACAAACTAGAGGATAAAGGGAAAGAAAGAGGTAAGAATATCATTCTATCAAAGGCAACATTTTTTTCGAGAATAAGAATAACAACCTGACACCTTCAGATAAACTTTTTAAAAAGCATTTTTTTCTCTTCCTTCCTGCTTCTCGAAGATCAAAAATAGAATTAGTGTATTTTATCTTCTATATGGAAAAGCTTTGTAACCAAGACTAACAGGAAGTATATATTTATTAAGCTAGATTCAAGTCTATAAACATTTTTGAAAAACATTTTTTTTTACTATCAGTTCAAGTTTCTCAAATTCTCATTAAATTTGTAGTGATCCAGAAGTCAAATGATCATGTTGATTATCTCCACTCTCCAGTTCTATAAAAAGAAATATGAAATTCATGATGTTTAACTACACTATAAATTCAAGAATTATAGCAAGTAATATTTGTTTATAATATGCAGATATTTAAATGATATAAAGGTAAAGATAAAACATATCCGTCACTAAGTCTAGATTTATGAAGTAATACTTTGTTCCTAAAAAAAAAAAAATCTTCAAAATTACTTACCAAGTAAAATGGTTGTTTCACACAGATTTTCTTTTAAAACATTATTTAATGCAATTGAGCTAGTACAGGATGCTGATAAGCCACTTGTTTCGTTACTATCTTCTTCCATAGAAATATTCCAGTTGTCAGTTGGTATGTTACTCATTGATTCAGGTGCTGCAACTTTTTGAGACCCTCCCTTTAAAGTTAGAGAAAAACTCATTAATTACTATGGAGCAGATAGAACCAGAGAAGAAATTTAATTGATAAATTCCAAGAAAAAATTATTAAATTTGATGGAATCAGACTTTGCAATATTTGAAACAAAAACAATGACAGCTTATCCACTATGTAAGATCATCTCTTAAGAAAAGCAAGTATTTCAGAAACAAGCATGATTCAGAGAAGCACAGTAATACCAAAGCACAAACAGTATTATATACCATGGAAGAACGTTTGAACTTTAGCTCATATGCAGCTCACAAATTGTTTTTCTATACCTCCACCTAGTGTGCTTTTCAAACCTCAATGGCATACTTGAAAATCTAAGATCTCTTACTGATTTTGATGGGCTAATAACACAAGTTATAGAAAACATAGGCATTTCCATAAATATATTTTATTACACATGTTTGCAACATACCCAATATTCTAGCGCTTTCATGATATCTAATTTACACATTGGACATGTTCTCTGTTCCAGCAACCAGGGATCAATGCACAGTTTATGGAAGATATGTCTAAAGATAGAGACACTACCATCAAAATCAAGTATAAGGACATTTCTAATTCATATTTATAGAATTAGTATTATATAATATAAATTTTATATTTATAGAATAAAATCAGCTGGTCAAAACATAATAAAAGCTTAATATAGGAAGTCTATTTCATCTTAGATTTGACAAACTCTGAATAAATAAATGCCTCACTTGCCAATATATTAATTAGGCTCATAATTCATATCTTTTCAATATGTATGTATAACAGCAAAATTATAAACTAACAGAAAAATGTAACATGCAATGAAAGCAATAGGTGGAACTGAGCGCTGTTGCAGAATAAATATCAATTATAATTCCTTGTTTGTGCAAGGCAAAATTTACAGATGTGTGAAATTTCTCTTATTTAGAAGATTTCAATTACCATGAGATAGTTTCTGCCAATCAGACAAAAATGACACACTCCATCACTGAAGCTATATTGGTTAGTGGCTCCTCAGAAATGTTCCTTTTCTATCATGGTGTCCATTTGTAGGATTAACTCCTCCCTGAAGTACACAGCTAACCTTGCTGGTTTCTGCAAATTCATAAAGACCTGGCTATACTGTGTGGCTCATGATGGCCTGTGAGCTTAATTGTTACCACTAATGTTACATAGTATGGTAACAAAATGTCTGTAAGAAAACAACCAAGCTTAGAGACCAACAAAGACTTCACAGTTCAACTCAATATTATCTTCTATTGGGACCTGGCTATACCTCCAGACAGGGCACTAATGGAGCTCTTATTTATTTAGTGTTTGGCAAATGAGAGTACATTCTGCATAGTTTATTTTTGTGGGACTATTGCTATTCATTTCAAGCCATTTTTAATTGATATGGACTGTGATTGTTTTTTATTGGTTCACAACCCGAAGTCTTTTGGTAAATTTGTTGCCATATAAATATGTTAAATAAATAAATAAAATATAAATTACGTATGTGAAAATAAGCTGATATCCTAATAAATTTCCTAAACAAGCAAACCAAGAGACAGTGATTGATATCTCTTGTAATATGAACTTTATTCAAATATTTTATGTCCTGAAGACATACTCGCTTAAGGAGAATAGATTATCCAATGTAAGATCAATAGGGAAAACGAACCACTTATTCTAAATATATTCGAGCAGAAATAGGTTTGTCAATGTAATTTTGTTTGCCTTTATATATGATATTTATAGTCCATAAAATAATTATGCAAATGACAATAATATTTGAGAGTTGTAAAACCTTAAAAAGGAAAACTTAACATCAATCAAAACATGTTCTCTTAAATTTATTAGATTTACTGCACATCCCAGTTTTTTTCAATGTGGCATACAACGTACTCCTTTTCCCCGTAACAGTCACATTGTGAGATAAATTTAGTGACTCCAATCTTTGTACTTGAATGAACTACTGTACATATTGGATAATAGATTCAATGTGCGTACCCCCTTTTAAGCATCCTTTTTTCATTGAATGTTTTTAATTAAGACCCACTGAAACAAAGTTAAAAAGTTTAATAATCTTACTTGCAAGGCAGAAGTCGAACAGTATCTTTGGCTTTATAGTTTTCGATGCATATAGCACAATTTTCTGTATCAATAGCCCAACACTTTAAAAAAAAAAGGCATATTTAAGTACATTGGCAAAACAGGGCCAACTCTGAGAAGAAGCAATCAATGTATTCAGTCAGGCAGTAGAACTAGAATTTTTGGGAAAATGAACGGCTAGGATAATTGTGACCAATGCTGTGGTTTTCTATTGTTTTTATTAAAACACTGACTTTGTACAAAGAAATAGATTTGAAATTAAATAATTCTAAGATCCAGAAACAAATAATTGTTAATTGCTTCAATTCAGTTAGTCAATTATAATGTTTGCAAGAGCACAGAGTTGATAGTATTTAAAACCGAGATGGCTAACTCCTTATCATACAAAGATCTACCAGACTATGTAACTCTGTTACATAGTCTAATAGGACTAGGATATGGCAGATGTATTAGTACTGAAGTATGTTTCTCTTTCTTTTTGAAAATACATTTAAATAAAATTAACATGACATTAGCGAAACGTGTTAACTCTGAGCCAAGGAAGTCTTGATGCAACTCACTTAACTGTCTTGCTTAGCAACAGAAATTTGGGACTCATTATGTTCCTAAGTCAAGAACTATCTGTAGGGAGCTGTCTCTGGAGACCAAATCTGCAATTCATCCAAGATGCAGCATCAAATACACTGGCAAAGCAGGATCATTACATTCATATAACAGCCATATAGGTAGTTGACAACTTACAACTGCACAAAATTACACCGGACCCACCAAAACATTATGACCCAAATTCAAAGTTATAAAAGCTGCACCACTATTGCTGCCCATGGTCATGTGATTAGACTTGGGTAGCTTGGTAACTGGCTTACTTTTATGGCCATTTGCAGCCTACCATAGTCATGTGACCATGATTTTTGACTTTTGCTGGTTCCTTATGTTTATTTCTGGTTTCTGGCAAAAAATGCCCATTAGGTAAAATTGAACTGCTTAATGATCACAGCAAAAAAGTTGTAAAAAAGGTTATAAAATCAGGTCTGATCATATGGTGACCTGCTTAACGACTTAAAACCATAATTCCTTAAAATCAAAATAAGGTTCTAGTTTGGTCTTCTAGTCCAAACTCTTGGTCAAGCAAGAAACCCTATACCACCCCAGACAAATGCTCAATTACAATCAAAAGCTAAGGACTATCAATATTCACTGCACTGGGTTGCCAATAGTATCTGGGTGCAATTCAAAAATTGATTTTAATCTATAAATCCTGTATGGGTTGTTGATACAAATAGGACCGCCTCTTCTGCACAGAAGTAATCAGTCTGTATTGGCTGGTATGTACAGTCCACCAAAATTTTCTAGTACCGTATTTTTCAGACTATAAGACACATGCCCCTCCAAAAAGTGGATGGAAATGTCTGTGCATCTTATAGAACGAATACAAAGGCCTGTTTTTGGCCTCCAGAGCTCTTTGCAGATGTTGGGGAGGCCAAAAACAGGACCTGCAGTTTGGAAGGCCAAAAATGGGATGCACAGAGGATTTGGGAGGCCAAAAATGGGCTCGTTTTTGGCTTGCAGAGTGCTTCTGGATGCCGGGGATGTCAAAAACAGGATGCACGAACAGTTTGGGAGGCCAAAAGCAGGCCCGTTTTTGGTCTGCAGAAGGCTTCTGGATGACGGGGAGGGCAAAAACGGGACACGTGGAGGCAAAATATTTTTCCCCCTCCTCTAAACCTAGGTGCATCTTATGGTCAGGTGCATCTTATAGTTTGAAAAATATGATATTTGCTTGAGGTGAATGGGTCATGAGCCTGCAAATAACATTTTTCATTAGTGGCTCCTATACTTTGGAACAACATTGTCTCAGAGAAACACCCTTATTTTTGGAGTTCCAAAAACTAATCAAAACTTGATTAGTTTGGAAGGCATTTAGATATAAGAATGCTGTCAGTGCGTGAAATGAATTTAGGATATTTTTATTATATTAGGATAATTTCTTTTATTAGTTTACAGTTTAGATACATTTTATGATCTTAACTATGCAAATCATCAGAAACCTATTTAGATTACAGTATATTGAAACACATCATATAAACTCAATTTCATACAAAGATATGAAGGAATGTGTCCATAAAATACATGAGATGCAACTGTCAGTATAATTAGTTAATTTCAAACTGAAAGAAAATACAGCATGTTAAGATGAAGGTCTATTAATCCAACTAAACTTCCACTGATAATTTGTATGGAGTAGAAAATGCATTCATCTTGAAAAAAATTGCAAATATTTAAAAAAATCATTGGAAAAATGAAGTTTATTATTCCCAATGCTAAATTTAGGTACTTACCTTATCTTCATCCTTCAGAGTATATAGTGGCAACTGGGCAATTGCATCTATAGTTTCTTCTCTCTGACCCTTAAAAAAATAAGATATATAAATATGTGTGTTACAAACATCTTTCTGAGCAACAAACACTTATCTAAGATCTGGCATAGCACAGGTAAGTCTGTACCATAAGAGATCCTTGGTGCTCCCAGAACTTGGTAGTTTTCTTGCAAATGTTTCATTACCAAAATAGGTAAAACCATCAGCACTTCAAGGGAGTGGGGTTTGCTCTTATTTTTATTTACTAGTGGCTTGCCCTGTCAGTGTTGCTGCAAGTGTTCTTGGTGGTTCATTGATTAAGTAGGCTGTTGTTTACTATTAATATGCTTCTTTGTGTTGGTAGTTCCTTGATTAGGGTAGTATTATAAGTTGAAGACATAAAATGAAAATCCACAGAATACTACCGTACTCTGCTGTAAGGACCAAGATGAATGCAATAGCACAATTCAGATATGATAACCATTTTGTTAATATTCCCTTTCATTAAACAAAATAGTTACAATGGCTTTATGTTAATAAATTAAGACTTCCAAGAATATTTGCTCAAATGGCTTGATTCATTAGTTAAGAACCATAGCAAAATATTGCCACTGGTTAATATTTGAGCTGAAGGTTTAAACAAGAAGATAGAATTTAATAGGGAAAAACAGAGTTCTTCAACTGGTGAAGAAAAATGTAGGATGAAAAAGACAATTGTAGAATGAAAGAGAAAGTAGTCCCAAAGGTGCCTTTTTTCAAGAGGCAACTGGACTTT
>AZIM01001532.1:36600-54341 GCA_000516915.1 Ophiophagus hannah
AAGTTGCCAAGTTTGGGGACCCCTGCTCTTAAGTCTTTCCCCATAGAGCAGGAGCAGGGGAACTATGGCCCTTTTACGGTCTGTGAACTTCAACTCTCAGAATTCCTGAGCCAGCCATGCCATTCAATTCTGGGAGTTGAAGTTCACCGATAGGAAAAGGGCCATAGTTAGTGTCCCACCCCTGCCATAGAGCAAAGCGGCTAAAAAAAAAGGCCTCTTCCTGCTTTGTGGAGTCTAGAGTTACATTTTGGTGCATGAAAGAGACACTATTAAAGTGAGCCGTTAAGAAGGCCGTCGTGAACACTTTTTAAATTCATTAGCAGGGCTTTGTTTAGCATTTCGGCAGCACTTTGAGGAGTTACGCTAGTCTAGTAGTGTTTCTCAACCTAGGCAAATTTAAATGTAGCTGACTGACGAATTGTAGGAGTTTTAAGTCCACACATCATAAACTTGGCGAGGTTGATAATGGCTGAATTAACATTAAATCCCTATTCCCTCCACTTTCAGCTTTTGATTGAAAGCTAGGTTTTGTAGAAAAGTTGATTTGGGTTTAATTGCAGACGTAAGAATTAAATCATTTGAAAATCTTGGTACACACGTTACAACTTTTGTCATCAAGCATACATTTGTTCCTTCCCTCCCAACATTTAATGAATCTTCACATTCTCCTTAAAGCAATGATAGATGCATTTTTTAAAACTCTGAGAAAGTGCCTTGCACTTGCACTTTCTGTATTGAAACTTGAGTTACTTCATCCTTACTCTTGTCACATTACAACACTACATTAAAAGGAAACAAGTACAAATGATTACATATATTAAGAAATAAAATACCTCAGGTGTGTTGATGGCTGTATGCTTTTTTTGCTTTTAGGAAAAAATACCATATTGGGACATTATGATACTATACCCTAATTTATTATTGTTTTCTTGTTTTTAGATGTATGCTTGCTTCTGGCACTTAATCTTAACTGTTTTATTTTTCAATGATCTTGAATTGTGATTACAATTCTCTGATTTCCAAGTCAATGTGGTTACTTACATTACTATTGGAAAAAAATGATTAGACTTAAAGATAAATGGCTGAGTTCATACATTACACCAGGCAATAATGTATTTTATTAATAAAATAATTGCTATTTTCATTAGTACTTTATTTTATTAATATTTGATTTTATTAACATTTAATGTTTGATAAATGCATTACAATGATCATGTCATTCATAAGTGCAAATGGACAAGCAGGGCAAAAATAAGGAAAATATTTTCAAAATACACTCTTTGGTTAAGTAGCAGATAAAACAATGCTTAGTTCTTCCACAAGTACTATATTACTGACAGTGTAATTGTATGCAGTTGAAATTATATTTTTAAATGATTTTTCACCATATAAATATGGTAATTATCATGGAGCTGTTTTGTTAGAAAGAGAGCTTAATGCCTGCTAGACTTTTGAAATATTAATATCACAGATAACATAAGTATATTAAAATACTGTCCGTGTTAAGTCACAGATTCTGATCCTGACTACCCCTTTTTATGAATACATAATGATTTCAAGTTGGCAGTCAAAATCAACAAGATTAAGATCTATATAGAAAATTTTACACATTTCATCTTATGGCATCCCTAAATCATAACTAGGGAAATGCTTAGTTGAAGAAAACCTCACTGAGGAGTTTAGCAAACGCTTATTCTGACTTCTGTATTTTAATAGAGATTATAAGTAAAAAATGTGAACCTCTTTAAGGTGGAAAGCTGTATGAGGATGTATTCCTCCTTCATTTAAATGCCTCCACCACTGGTCCAAAAAAAAAAGCTCTGAGAAATCTATACATTTGATAGATAAAATAAATAAATGAGTAAATAAATAAATTATTTATAAATAGATAAATAAACATACAGTTCATTAGCAGGTAGCGTGGTGGCTCAGAGATTAAGACACTGGGCTTGTCAGTTGGAAAAGTGGCAACCAGGTTCGAGACACGAGCTTCACGCGACAGAGTGAGCTCCTGTCCTCTCCCCAGCTCCTGCCAACCTAGCAGTGCGAAAGCATACAAATATAAGTAGATAAACAGGTACCACTTCAGTGGTCCAATGCTCCATGACATTATGCTGGCTACATGACCGCAGAAATGTCTTTGGACAGTGCAGGTTCAATGGTCTTGAAACGGAGATGAGCAATGATTAGCAGAGCAAAATTTGCAGAGCCTTCTACTTTTAGCAGCCTTTTATGTTTCCTAAAGCTTGCAAAGTAGAAAGGACCCAAACTTTTATGGGAAGGTGAGGAAACAAAATAGATTCTTTACACATGCTTAAGGCCCCTATTTCTCTTTTCAAAACTATTAAAATGCCTCCCAAAATACTTCTGGGCATGACCCACTTTGCTGCCAACAAGCTACGTCAATCCTTTGTTGCCCATATACAAATAGCATTACTTCCAACAGGTAATTGAAGGCATATAGGTTATTTTTATCTTGGCACTATGAAAGCCATATTTGTGTGAGATACCAAGACATTTTTACAAAATATGAAGACAACTCAGAATAGTTAAATTGTATTAAATCTGGGGCATAAATTAATACTGTGCTATTTTGCAGTAATTATATCATTGCTAGAGATCTGTTGCATAATGCTATATGTAAAACAATGGACAAACAAAATCTTATGTCATGTTAAAAGATGTATGTGCTCTTCCAAAAGAAGTATTCTCACTTTTTGATTGTAAATCACTTATTTAATGCATGATCATGCTAGATTGTTTTTGATTGTTCTAGTATTTCGTATGATGGATCTAAATGGAATTTTTAAGATCAATTTGATTATGTCCTTTGTTCATCACTCTAAAAATACATATCACATCAAAGGCACAAAAATGTATAACTTTCAATATACAGTACTAGTGAAGCACAATCAAACCAACATGTCATTCTGTTTTACTCTGAACAGTGAGTGCATGCACATTACAATATTTTACTCTTCTTCATAAATAAGCATAAAATCTATTGATCCATCTTTTGCTTGTCATATGGCTTCTTAAAATAATAATTCCAGTACAGGAAAGTCTTCTGAAATTTACTATGGGGATAAGAAATGTTTCCATTGACCTTCTCTTGGATATAAGCAAAATAAAATGTCTAAAATATATAATTAAGAGCATTTCTAGATGTAACAACCATTATTGCCTATAGTTGTCAGTTCTGATCATCATGAACACAATGTTACAGCATGAAAAGGTGATACAAATGTAATAAATCACAATATTGGGAGGTGTATGAGAAAGATGCACACTTGAAATTGGCCTGGCTCCAAAATCAATCCCATATATCAGGTGATGCAGGCATTATAAATTATATTACAGAAGTTATTTAAGAATGTCTAGTCTGTTCGATATTAACTTGTCCCAAAATAAAACAAATTATCCCTTAACTTTTAAAAAGGTTTTTTTGACATTTTAAAATATCAGCATAAAAAGGAAGAATGCATTATTTGGACTAGTAATATTTTCAACTTGGCTGGGTTGAAGTTGTCACATTTAATATATACGTGAGTCTTAGGCTGACCTGATCCGATACCCTTTTCTATTCAGGTCTCTAGGAATTCAATGACAAAGCTTATGCTTCTATTTTTAATTAACTGAAGTATTTCATTGTGTCCAAATAACAGGGCTACACTTCCTCAAGAGACTAGATTTGTAATGTGGGCAGACTTGCTCAGTTTTAGCTGTCTTAAGTTTGTAAGCATTTGATTTAAAACCTGCTATAGTGATGAGTGCTTTTACACAATGATACATCTGTTATGCCAGTCATGACAATTCATGAGCCACTAGGATTGGAGATGTTGTTTTGTGCCTTGACTGTATCCCATCTCAACTAGTGCAGTATACAATAGTGGACAATTCTTGGAAAAAATAGAACTGCAAATTAAAAATAGAACTAGTACTGCACTGATACAAATATAGTTGCTAGAATGCTGTCAATATACCAGAATCACACAATGCCTTTAATGAAAGATCTACATTGGTTGTCAGTGCTTTAAAGTGTTGCAATTGACCTTTAAATCCTAAAAAGCTCAGGGCCTTTCTCTCTAATTCACGGGTGTCAAACTCGCAGCGTCACGTTGCCATTATGTGACGTATCGTGATGTTTTTTCCCCTTCACGGAGCTGGGGTGGGCATAACCTGCATGTGACACATCTGGCCTGCAGGCCACCAGTTTGACACCCCTGCGCTTGTCCTGTTATTATCATACATACTAAAAAGGGACCAGCAGGAATTGTCCTCTTGAAGATATTCCCAATGGCTTATCTTTCTGACATGCAGGAAATGGCCTTTTGTTTATTTCCTGGCCTCTACTCCCAGAATTTATATTTCTAATGACGCATATTTTATCAATAATTTAACTGATTACAGCTTAAATTTTAGTGCTGGTTTTAAATTATCAGCTAGCTAATGCTATCATTTTTAACTTTTTTTGGTCACCTTAACTCACAAATGTAAAGTGGAAGGATATAAGTCAATAAATTGAATATATCAATCAATCAATCAATTAATTAAAAATAAACCATTACATTTAAATTCACAGTCTATTGTTAATACTCTCTGTAGCTTGTTCAGACTTAAAAATAGCAAAAATATAATATTGGAAATGAAGTAAAAACTTTAGATCTCCTTTCCTAAAGCACGAAAGTTCTGTGAAGTAAGGGTTTCATGCATTAGCTTAATATTTACGAGCAGAACAGTAACTACCATCTGTATTCTTAGTATATTGTATGTTGGTCTGAGATAATGAAGTGAATTATCTAATCATTTCTGGAAAGTTTCAGATCTTAGCTTTTTTCTATTTTTTCATAAAGCTATTTCTAAATCATTCATTTAAAGGGAAAATCTGTAGCTATGGAAAAATTAAATCTGTAATATAAATTTAATTAAAATACAACATATATAAAATATGTTATTAGATGTTTAATTAATAGCAGTTAGGGACATTAATATATCAATCATTATGCCACTCATTACATATAGGTTTGCAATTTCTGCCTAGTTTTAGAATTTATTACAATATATCTTGTGAGATTCATATTTATAAAATTCCAAAAGTATTCAAAACATCTTAAGCAATAACTTAGTATGATCCATCTCCAGACTGTTTAATATCTGCAGCTTTTTTCCTAATGTTCAAAAGTAATTCTGCTCCATTTAAGATGGAGCCACATTCAAAACTTTGCACAAAAATATTAAATAAATACCTGATAACACAGTATATAAAACTCTTCGTTCTGAATTAAATATGAAAATGCTGAATTCTCATACTTAAAAAAATCAGTTACGTTTTACTAGGAACTGCTTTGAAATATTCTTCCAAAGTAATAACTGTAATTCCTCCATACCAGTCCTGTAGCCATATATGTTCAATATTCATTTTCATAAAGAACCATTCATAACTGCGAGGCCATTTTCTCATTATGGGGTGCCTGGAAGAACAACCAAACAGCTAGAAATGATTGGCTTACATTATAGATTTATCTATGACTTATCAGCAGTTAATTATATTTATAAAATACAACAGTGAACGTTTAAACAGTGATTGTTTGAACTACAAGATTTGTCAAGTGCTATTGGCTAATCATTGCACAATGCCTCTTGAAAATGTATCCTTTTTGCTTTTCATTTTATTCAACTATATATCCATACATTATGTCATGGCTTAGAAAGAATGGAGGGAAGGAACTCAAATATTCTTATTCTATTATAATATGGGATGCATACAAAGAGAAACTATAGAATAAACAGAAGTAATGTATATCACAGGGTTCTAGGAAATTCAATCTTTGGATAGTTTAATTGTGATGATCTTAAAACAGCTATCTCAGAATAAGAAAAATCCATTTAATTTGGGTAGTTATTTCGTTATTTATTATTTCCTCATGCTGAACTTGGTTGTTACTCAGTTAACAGTGATATCACTAGAAGAACTGAGTCTTTGACCAAAGGAATTTAAAAAAGCTTAATAATGGCTGGAATTACTTTCAATTGTAATTGCTTTCAATTACAGATAGTCTTTTACTTACAACCATTTGTTTAGTGACTATTCAAAGTTACAAAGATGCTGAATCATGTGGTCCTTTGCAGAATCACCATCATGTGATTAAAATTTAGGCACTTGACAATTGGCATGTGTTTACTACGGTTGTAGCATTTGGCATCACATAATCGCCATTTCAGACCTTCCCAGAGAGCTTCCAACAAGCAAAGTCAATGGAAGAAGCCAGATTCACTTAACAATTGAATGATTCATTTAACAACTGGAATGATTTTCTTAACTGTGGCAAAAGATTGGCTGCAACTCACTTAACGATTGCCTTGCTTAGCAACAGAAATTCTGGGCTTAATTGTGGTCATAAGTTAAGGACTACCTATACAATCTGATTAGTAAGCATTTTCTTCCAAAGACTTTCTGGTATTCAGAAAGACAGTGCTTACATTTCCCAATAATACGCCAAATACTTATTTTATATTCTCTCCCCATCTTCCCACCAGACACACTTCAGAGGGTATCAGTAGATTCATACAGACCTAGAAAACAGAGCTTGCTTGACAGATTCTAGTTCTACTGGAGGCACTGTAATCATCTTTCCAATAAAAGTTATCCTGGTACACCTGGGGTCATCAGGATCAACAATTGTTTTTCTATAAGTATAGACATGTATAATAATTAATATCCTAATAAATCCAAATCAGAACCATTAGTTAGTAAAATCCTTCCCATAAGAAAGACATGTTTGCTTACAAATGCATTTATTTGCTAAATTCTAGGTGCTCACCGTTAATTGAGAAAAAACAATATTATAAATATTTTTATTTCAAATTCTGTATAATATTAGGAATTCTTTTTCTCCAAATCTATGTAACAGTAACATTTATGTATGAAGATAGATTCAAAGGATCAGCTCAAGCTAAAATTTATTTTTCAAGTATTGTTGTTTCAGAGTCCTTTGATGAGTCCTGATGCAACCAGAAACTAGACATTTCCAGACAGAAATTGATGCTGCTCCCAAAATTTTATTTTTGACTCAACTGTGGCTCATGATAAATTGGACATTTTCTTTAATTTTTTTTTTTTGAGATTTTTTTTTGAGATGCTTGCTTGCAGGCAGTTTTCCCTTGTCAGAAACTTTTACCTTGCTTGTGAATACCAAATTGCTTGTGAATACCAAATTCAGATAGTCTGAAGTCCTTCAAAGTGAAGCACTGTCTTCTATAACTAGATAAGATCTATATGCAAATAATGCATTATCCAGGGATGGAGTGAAGAAGAAAGTTGTGTTTGTAGAGCATTCTTAAGCAAGAAAAAGAAACATGTGCTTTGTCATATGCTCCACTTCTGCTCTGCATTCAGTTTCTTAGGCAAGTTGCTTGTTCTGTATTGCCGCCACCAATTTACTAATTTGGGAAATGGGTGCTTTGTGACCAGCCATATTCACTAGAGTAGGCATTCAATGAGTGGGCATCTGTTTGGAACAATACTCTTCTTAGTCAGTAAAAATTCCAGATATTCTCCTTATTGGAAGAAATAGAAATTCTTATAAAATAGCTCCCAGAGGAAAGATGCATTTGTGGAGCTCTCTTCCAGGTGAAAGCTTATAAATTTTTCCTTTCCTCTCAGTCCATTTCTATACCCTTCAACATAACAATTTAGTAAAATTAGCAGGAAATGAATACAGAAAAAGACCAGTGTTTTCATTATTAATACTTCAATATTTTTAGTAAGGGCTGAGGCAGGTTACATTGGCAAGGAAGGGAAAATAGAAGAATATAATTTTGTAGAAAAGAGTTATTACAACAATTTTCCTAACATGCTTACCATGCAGTGAGGTTTGGTTCAATAAAAACTGAGCTGTCACTGCATAATGTTATTAATAGAAATTATCTATATTCTACATTATGTAAATTAATAGAAATAAACTACAAGCAGAAAAGTAATGAGAAAATTAACACTTAATTGTTACCTTAATTGATATCCTCCCTCTTTGTGTTTTTATCATTCCTGCTTTCAGGTTCTAGATATCCATCTATGATAGGAAAATTGAAATTCAATCTTGGTAAGAGAAAAGCAACTTAAGATGGTCTTATATGGAATATAAAATTTGTTGTTAGAGAAAGGGCTGAGCATCTCTCATGCTGACTATTTAGGACCATATATTTTTTTGAAATTGTTCTTTCCTCCAAGAAACGGCAGTTCAATCTTTAGTCTATACCAGTGTTCTCAAATGTGGAGATCGGGGAACCCCAGCATAGTTGACTGGGGAATTCTGTGAGTTGAAATCCACACGTCATAATGTTGCTAATGTTGAGAAAACTGGTCAATATATCAGCATGTAATTTGGTGCCTAGATAGGAGGCTCCAGGTTGAGTTCCATCTTCTGCTGATTGTATCCATGCAGACTTGTTGGACAATTTTATGTAGTAAAACAGGTTTGCTATTATCCTCTTCCAGAAAATGCTTTTTGACTTTTCAGTCTTGCTTTCTGCCCTGAAATCCTTCGTGCTCCCTCATCCAACCATTAACAGGTATGATGCTGCTTAGTTTCCAAGAAAAGCTAAGTGCCACCTGCTGAGGTAAATATGTTAATAGAACTACAAACTGTTTTCCTATTACTTGTTCTGACCTAGGCTTCACAAAATCACGAAACAGATTCCTTGTCCCGACAAAACCACTTTTTATTTGGCTAATGTGAATTCCTATCATTCACATCCAGCAAAGTCCCGGAAAACAGTCTTTCAAGGGTGAATTGCAAACACAGACCTTATCAGTCTTGGAAAGTTTCCAGGCTGATAGCTTCCAAGTGCAACACTGTACAAGGAAATACTTGGTAAGGAGTCTCTGGGAGTCACAAATGTAGATAAGCAGATCTTCACACCAATTAAATGAACTAATTGTCTCCTGCAAACACCACTCCCCTTTCGCTCCTATTTATTCCCTATGGGAGGGGCCATTCACTACCCACCTGTGCCTTTACTCCCAAGTTGACCCTTGTTCCTTAACTGTTCCCTTTTCCTGATAGCTCTGCACATGTGCACATCAGGAACAGGTTCCAGCTGTTCTTCTGCCCCACTGACCTCCGACTCCGAAGGCAGCTGATAACTGTCAGACGGCCCTGGCCCCATCTGTACCTCCAATGCAGAGCACTCATCAGAGCCTTCCTCAGACTCCAGGACTGGTCCATGTTCCTCCCCAACCTCCTCACTGTCCGAATCTGCCACCAGCTCCACCACAACATTATTTTCCCCCTGTCTGCCCTATCAAGATGCACAGTATTAAGATAAGATTTTGTTAAAATAAAAAAAAAGTCATATAGGACTTTCCTATCCCTTAGAGCTGTAGTCTCCAACCTTTCAGGGTCTGAGGACTGATGGGGTGGGAGGAGGAGATGGTTTTGTGTCCGTGCCTGCCGCTTACACAAATGGGACTTTGCGTGCTTGCCTACTTGCTTGCCGCTTGCGTGGCCCAGTTCCCAATGGATACCAGGTCATGGACCAGGGGTTATGCACCCCCATCTTAGAGTACAAGTACAATAAAATTAAACAGTATTCTGGCACAACTCCAAACATCAACTGTCTGAGGTGGCAAATTGTCTTTCCAGCTTTCTGAACTCTCTGTACTATTATATTAGCTACAGAACTGTGCATCATTGGTAATATAGATCAGTCTAAGGCAATATTTTGAACTTCAAGCTCAGCAACTGTCAGCTGTTTAAATGTGTCAAAATGGAGCCCACTAGTCCTATGAATTATTAGACTATCATCCTTTTGCCTGGATCACAATTCTTGTACCCTGCTTGGTACAATTTGCTTAATTTTTGCAAATTCATCTCCTATATCTTCAAATCAGAAACTCAAGAATAAATATGTGTTGTTCATTTAAGAAGTAAACTTTGTACTTCGCAAAGATGTAGTTTTCTGTGTTAGTAAATATCAGAGTCTGCTAAACTCAGTAATTGAATAAGTGGCTGCAGATAATTAATTAACAAAGTTATTTCTAAAGCTACTGAATTGGGAAAATTATATTACCATTTGCTTCTGTTTGTATCTATTCTAGATATATAACTAAGATGGGATTTTCTGATCTTGTTTCCTTCACATCTTTGGAGTTGATGGAGTTCAAACATCCACTTTCAAATATTATGCATGCAACTCACAAAGCAAATGAAGAGAAACAACATATTTATTGTGTTGAATTGCTGTCTAGAAAGAAATAGCTGTTGAAATTCTGAAAAAGAACCACTTTCGTCTAGTGATTAAGGCATCAGGTTAGAAATCAGGAGACTGTGAGTTCTAGTCCCATTTTAGCCATGAAAGCCAGTTGGATGACTATGGGCCACTCACTCTCTCTTAGTCCACCTCACAGGGTTGTTGTGTGGGGATAATAGGAGGAGGAAAATGTGTTGGATATGTTTACTGTCTTTAGTTATTTATAAAAATAATAAAAGTGATATACAAATAAATAATTATCATTATGCAGTTCAAGTTTCCAAAATTATTGTACCTGCAAAAATCTCCTTCTGCTTCAGGTAATGTCAATGAAGCAATTGAATTTTTCACCAGATCCGCTACAGTTTTATCCTTTGGAGTCATGTAAAAGTAAGGAATCCCGGTACTGTTGTCTGTGGGGCCATCACTGATAGATAAACAAGTCCCAAATGGTGCCCCCTGGATCTGAAAAATTTCAAATGATTATCTCTTATAAAACATCCTTGGTGCAAATATTTTTGAAGGAAGTTTGAAGTCTAGATATCGGTATTACTTATTTTGAACTTTACTTGATATCAGAAGTGATTTGCAATTTATTACATTTAATCTGAAACACTAAGAAGGAAAAAGAAAAAGTATCTATTGAAGAGAATGGGACTTTTATTATGTTACTCATTTTTTTTTACCTTTTGTTTAGTGCTTCGGATTAAAATTAGTATTTTTATCACACATTGTTTAGAAACTAATAAAAAGGAATAATTGTAGTGCAGAAGCATAAAAACTTTATAAAATATATTATTGTATACCTTTCTAGTATTTGTGATAATTTTATAAAGTCATATTGTTTTGGGAGCAATAATTTTATGCAGAGAGCTAAATATTTACAACAGAATTCTGAGCAATTTAAGGAAACTGTATTTTTATTTTTTCACAAAAACCAAATACTTTTATTTATGAGTATTATATGCAAATTGAATAAAGCAGAATGGTACAAAAGTAATTAAAATCAAATAACACAAAAAACCACAGTATAAATGCAGCTATAGATACAAATGTCTTATGTGTGTTGTATATAAAGAGCTGCTTATAACAAGATCTATTTTACCTTGATCTTTAAGCATGAATGGCAAAATATTTAATGCAAGAATTTTTTTAAATATAACTTTTCAAGATGAAATATTCCCTTGAATTGAGCTTGATCTTTGGTGTATATATGCATATCTCTAAGTACAGTTCCCCCCCACTTTGGTGGTGGGCTAACAATAGAATAGTGGATTATATTATTTTTTGGAATTTCCAGGTTAGGTTACATCCCTGAGATTTATTGGTGATCCACCAACCAAATATTAATTATTATAGATGCAGTCTTACTTAGCCTTCTGAGTTAGCCATCTGCTGTGACTTCAACTTTATACTTGCTAGAAAGAAAACCAAATTAGGATTTATTTTGGCATGTATAAAAGTGTGTTGTAAGAAGCCTCAGGTGTTGGAAGTGTAAAAAAGTTGACGGTACGTTTTACCACAGGTGGTGGTTATGCCCCAAGACCAGGACATACTGGATCCAAATTAAAAACTGGTTACAAGAAATTACTGGGTATCAGATTGAGCTCAGACTGGAAAACTTCCTCCTAGGAATTATTAAAGACAGATTGCCAAAAGAAGTAAAATATCTATTGTTACAGATTACAACAGCCGCCAGAATAGCCTTTGCACAGGTATGGAAAACCCCAAATATCCCTAACGAAGAATTAATAATACATAAAGTAATGGAAAGCGCTGAGATGAATATGCTAACAATGAAATTGAAAGAAAGAGATGACTCTGAATTCTTTTTAATTTGGAACAATTGGTATAAATGGTTAACAAACAGAACTAAGAGATAGGACAAGAAATCTAACTGGAATAATCCTTATGAGAGTAAAATGTAAATTTGTAAATAATACAAAGGTATTAGAATAGTAATTATAGTTAAAGTTATTATTTAATATTAGACAAATTTAATAATACAATGTATTATGATATTTAAACTAAGAACTTGTATAGATGCCAAGAATGCTGTTGGAACTATGATGTTTTATGATGTAATAAAAGAAACTCAATAAAAATATTTTTTTAAAAAGTGTGTTGTAAGAGAGTCAGCTATAATATCCTCTAGTTCTGCATGAATTTTAACAATATTGTTGTAAATAACAAAGATGTTAATTAGGCTAGTGCAGCCCTTCATTTTAGTTTTAAAAAGTGTTTCAGAGAATAGGGAGGTAAAACCACATCATGTTATTTTTTTTCTGGATTGCACACTGCAGTTTGGGTGACTTTGAAGCAGTGCACAGTCCTAATGGTAACTAACGAATTTAAAATTTGAGGGCAAAGTAAATTGCTTATGAATCACACAAACAAAATGCTGACTTGAGCTGTGCCCAGGATAAATCCTAACTTTTTCTTTTCTCCTTTGAAGTTTAATCCCTATTTTTCCTCGGGCTGTATCAAAAAATGCTGCCACACTTCTCTTATTTTCAAAGAGAGTTTGCTCTAGGACAAAACAGACAGCATTTTTAATAAACATTGGACTTGTTTGGTCCTGTGGGTCTAACTGTGAACTATAGTATGTTCTTTGGCTTTTGGCCCTTATGTTATAAAAGGCAGATGACGGGCATGTTCATCATACAGTCCTATTAAAAATATTGCAAAGACAGAACAACAATTAAAACTTTATCATTCAAGCATGAAATTTATAGGGCTGAATTATAAGCTTCCATTGGGCAAAAGAGAAAATGTTATCAATTACTTTTGTTAGCAAGCAGACCTCCCCAATCCAACATTTTCTCACTACCCTAGACTACAATTCCTATCATTCAGATCCAGAATGCCACCAAGGAATGAAAAGGGATAACCTGCATAGCTTTTGATGATCAGGTCAGGTGAGCTGGTTGGTGCCACCTGCTCAGATGCCTACATGGAATAAGTTAGATTATAGATTGTTGTGGCTATTGTCTCTTAAATCTCTGTAGCGTATTAAGCTTAAGATTGTAGTGTAGTGTAGTGTACTTTGCTTAATTTCTTTAGATCCTCAAACCATGTAACCTCACATTTTCTTTTAAAGTTAAAATTCATCCAGGTCATCTCATTCTTAGCATTAATTTCTGTGAGACAATTTATGAATCATATACTTTTATTGCATTATTAAAGTGGTTAAATATGAGCTAGATGGCACAACTGGTATATGACTTCATAACCAACTGATTGACCCTATCCAGAGAATATTCATAAATGATTCTGTCAACTTGCAGGATAGTATCAAATAAAGGGCCCCTATGCTATTCAACATTTTAATTAATGACCTGGGTGAAGCAATTGAGGGAACAATTATCTGATATGCAGATGACCCAAAACTAAGAGGCTTAATACTTTGGAAGAGATGGATAAGATTCTAAGTGATCTAGGTAGCCTTGATATTTGCCTTGGAAAGCCAGTATATGAAAAGGCATATTTATAAATTTAAAAGTAGGATAAGATAGAGATCAGAATTATATGCACAAGAGACAAATTCCTTGTATGTCCAATCACACTTGGCCAAAAAAGAATTCTATTCTATTCTATATGAATTTCAACTATGCCCAATATCTACATAAAAATGAAATGCATATTTAAAAATGACATATTGGGAACTGAAGTCACAATTGACTCTTCTTTCACAATTCAGTTACAGGAAGCATCTTGAACATCATGGAGATGTGATATTTGTTCTCAAAATTAAATGTGTAACTATTGAAATCCTATAGGTGTATCGTTGGATTTTGTGCATTCCAGTCAAGTTTTGACTCCTGTAGGTTTCTTAACAAGATTTCAGAAATGGTTTGCCATTGGTTTCTTCCTAGGGCTGAGAAAAAGAGTGACTGAGTCCAATACCACTCAGATACCTTTACACCTGAGGTGGGACAAGAACTCCTAGTCTTTGAGTCTCTAACCTGGTGCCTTATAACCACTACAACAAACTGAATCTCATTGTTGAAATAATCATGCATAAAAGGCTCTTCTGGAAACTTCTTACATATACCTAGCCTCCAAGTTATAAGAAGAGACATGCAAACATACATTTCATCGTTGGAGCAGCAATTATTAAACATGCATTTTAAATTATTTCAAACTTGGCTTTTCTTTTCCCATTTATCACAGTCAGTTTGAAATTATTACATTACAAGCATCTTCTGGCACCATTGTTAGTGAACTGGAATTATTAGGGTTCTTTAAGTAATGAGGGGAAAATACATTTCAATCTTAGTGTTGTACTAGTAAATTTTAAGTAAAGGACTTAAATAAATGAATGAATGAAAACTTTATGCAACTGTTAATAATTTGGTCCCCATATTTAAATCATAAAAAAACAAACACCAATTTTGAATATGTCTATTATAATTGCAACAATTATCGGGCATTATTGGAGACATTCTTTCTCCCACTGATTGATTTCGGATTTCCCCCCCTTTTGTATCCACCTTGCAGGTGTCACTAAAGAGGCAGGCAAAATCATTCTCCTGTTTTTCAGGAAGAGGGAAGGAAGCCCATTAAGCCATCTCATTCAAGCCACTATTCATGGCTTGTGGTGGGCGGATTTGTCCTCAAATGACAACCGCGTGGCTCAATACAGCCAGTGCGTGGCTGGACAGAGCTGAATGGCAGCAACCTGATTTTCCTGATGAGGAAAATGCAGCAGCGCTGTTGCAAGAGCAGCGCTCGGAGGGAAAAAGGCAAACGCCTTCCTTTCCCGGCTGCTACCCAGAGAGGTGGCTTGCGGTGGTGGTACCTTTTCTTGGGTTGAAATCGTGGCCAAGAAGCCCCAGCCGTGGCGATGCATCAGGATCCGGGCCGTTCTGGCTGCTTGCTCCAGAGGAAGCGCTGGGCTGTCTGCTCCTTTGGAGCTCTCCCTCCGGTAAGAAAACATCCGCGACGGCGAAGAGATTTGCTTCGATCTCTCCGTTCCGGGCCTGGTTCGTATCTCCTCTTCTTTGTAAACCGAGGCCGGGTAGCTCTGCTTCCAAATGCTGCTGGTGTCTTCGAGGAGGGCGGGGAGAGCCTCTTCGTTGGAGGAGCTGTCCAGCTCTTCTTCCACCTCGTTGGGCACCGACCAGGAGACCGAGTTCACGATCACGTACCCGCAAGCCGGAGCCAGGGCCAAGCTGCCCCAGAGGGCCCAGCCCCAGAGGGCCCAGGAAAGCCAGGAGACGCATAAAGCTCTTCCCCGCAGCTTGACCTCCGAGCAGGACCCAGGCATTTTGGACCAAGGCGCCGAGCTTGGCGAATGAGCGCAAAGATGCCGGAAGGTTTTGGCTGTGGGAGCGGAGCCCCCTTGTGGCCAAGCACTCGCGGAACTCCGAGCCCGTGACGACGCTTTCTTTTCATCCGCCTGCCTCCGCTGCGTCTTCGTTTCCTCGATTCAACGTTATCCTTTGGTTAAGGAGCCTTGTGGCGTAATCAATAATACCTCCCCCCGTGATATTATCAGCACATCGGCGTTTGATAGATTTAAAAAAAGGTTTATCTCGAAAAATAAATTTAAAAAACACATGAACGTACCTAATATAGGTATTTTTAAATCTATTATGTTTATGTTTATTGGGACTTACATGCCCAATGTTTATGTTTATGTTTATTGGGACTTACATGTGATGTCAAGACAGCGTCCAATCTTACCAACAACATAATTTCCTCCTCAGAATAGTATATGGAGTTTAGCGCCTATAAATAGTAGATGGTGCAAGTATCAGATATTATCTGGACTCTTCTGTTTGAGGAGAAGCATGAAGGTTCCTCGGTTCTCCCTTGTGGTGCTGCAGAGTCTAAAGGAGGTATAAAGAACCTTCTGCGGATGGTTAATGGCCATTTGTTCAGTGATGGTTCAAAGTTACGACAGTTCTGAATAGGAAATGTGTGGCGGGCCCTCAAAATTGTGACTGTTGCAGCATTCGGTGATCACGCAACCATCATTTGCATCTTCTTTGCTAACCGCCTACAAACAATGTCAATGGAGTTGCACATGGCACTCACATGATGTCACATCTAATAACTGCATGGGAGTCGCCCAACAATGGCAACTGGACTGCTGGAATGGCTATCACAAGTCAGCTCCATCACGTGAAGACACACGGTATAGGCCTGTCACTTAGCGATAGGGTTCCTGGTCCAGTCATTAACCAAGGGGCAACATATGATCACATTCTTACAATAAATCCACCTTTCCTAAAGTTTCATTGTTCATTTGTGTTCATTTTGGTGTTTTGATTTTTAAGGTGTACATTAAGATTAAACTAAAGGAGGTAGGATGGCAAAATATTTAGGAGCCCCTGCCCTATGTATGTAAAAAAAGAGAAATACAGCTGGCTATGTGAATGAAGTCAGAGATTAATTGTAGTTATTAACCAAAACAGTCAGCTAAAGCTGAATTGTGGCAGTATTATCCCATATGTTTAACATAGGATAATAAATAAACCTCTTATCTAACATGTCATTCATGTGCAATATAAGACGGTAGTGATAACATCATTTGATTTCTTTTGCTGGATCTTTGCAAGAGTTCCTAATGGCATAATGCATTGAGATGTCCTGTAGAAATATGTTAAATATGTTAATACCACATATATCTTTGGCAAGAAGAGACAAGCTGAAGACAATCTAGGGTATGAAGCATAAAACACAAATACATTTCATGTTTGAACACAAACACAAACACTTTGTAAACTGTACTGCAATCAATAAGGCTGTGCAGCAATCTAGTTTCTAAGAAAAAAAGATTATTTAAATCACCCGTGGACATCCAGGTGTGCCTGTTGGGAACTTTTGGAACAATCTGTACTTTCTCTTGCCAGGAAAAGATGTTTAATTGTGGGTGCCCGAAGATGCTCAAAATAATTTTTTTCCTACCAAATCTGGATTGCTCTGTGACTGACTGATGAACATCAAAGGACCTGCTCTGATTGGATGGATAAAAGAGGCAGGAGATTTTCAAAGCTGGTGCAAACTTTATGAAATGCTTTCTAGAAAACAACCTCCTCCCTTGATCCCAATTTAATTGAAGAGCTCAAGAATGATTTCCATGCCCCTCCTTTTAATTCTTAAAAGTTACATTAATGTAAGAGATCCAGAGTTGTTTTACACTAGAGTAGATAGAATATGGAAAAATAAACAAATCCGTAAAATTGAGATGGAAGTAAATTTGTTTCAAGAATGAATATTTTATCAGAAATAGGCTATATTTAATGACCATTTTAATTTTTTTATGTGCTTTAAGTCTGATATCAATGGTACCTGATACCTGTGTCATTGTTTCTATTCCAGCTCAGTCTATCTGAATCTTTTTCAACTTATGAACTTCCCAACTTCCCAGTAAAAGTTATATCTTTTACTAAATTTCTTTGGGGAGAGACTATTAACAATTTAAAAAGCAGTGTTCCCTTTGATCTCCTCCTGTTCTTCCTCCTCTTCTTCCTCTTCCTCTTCCT
>AZIM01001532.1:54794-66017 GCA_000516915.1 Ophiophagus hannah
AGCCTCTGCAAGGCTTTTCAGGACGAATAATAGGCCCATTTCATCACTCCCTGTAATACTGGATAGCAATTTTATGAATACATGAATATATTCAATAGTTTTTTCTTCAGCTTTTAAAAAATTATCCATATATTCCATATATGCTCATGAAGAAAGTCATATGTGGATAATAGACCCTCAAATATTTAATCAGGTACATGAAAAATGTGCCACCCAAAGATAAACCAATTTTGAAAATTAAAATGTATCACCATTATGATATTTTAACTTGTTTGCCAAGACTGCAGAGACGATAAAAGCAAGAAGAAGCTTTCCTGGTTCTACTAAGGACAGATAAAAAGGTGTGGTGGGAAGAAATGAAAAGGCTTGAGGAAGAGTACTAAAGTATTAGGGTATTGTGTAGTGCAACACTACATTGTGATCAGCGGTGGGATTCAATTATTTTACTACCAGTTCTGTGGGTGTGGCTTGGTGGGCTTGGCAGGGGAANTCCGCTACCAGTTCTCCAGAACTGGTGAGAACCTGCTGAATACCACCTCTGATTGTGATGGATTTAGAGGTTCATATGTTGTACAAGATGCTGTAGGTTCAAGTCTACCTCAGCAAAGGAAACTCTTAAAATCCCTACAAAGAAGGTTAGCGAGAGCAAGAACAATTCCCCTTTTCATTGGGTTATTATGGAGCAAACAAACTGCCATGTATGCCACCTTAAGTCATAGAAATCTAATAAAACAAATAAACAAAAGCAAATATGTTGTTGTCTGAGCCTGAAGGAGGCAACTCACTGAATCATAGAACTGGAAATACTCTTATGTCCATGTTCCATTAATGCATGGAAATGCTTCTCCTGCATCCTTAAGAAGTGGCCTTCCTTTATAACAGTTAGAGTTTGCTGATTTTTGGGAAAATCAGTCCCAAAGGGACCATATACAGATGCTGTTGAATTTGATACTTGACCTAATTTCTTAGTGCAGCCATATTTCATGCTATGATTCCATCTATTTTGATATTTTAATCCACTAAAAAATACCAAGAGTTGTATGTAATTGTGCAGTCCTTGAGATAAATGATGACAAAATTGAAAAGAATCCAGCAATTATAGAAAAACAATGCCTTCAAGAGCTAAGCCACTAACATTCCTGATTATACAGAAAAGTGTAAGTACAGAAACAGCACCTTGAATTGCACCTGGAAACCATCTAGCAGCCATGACAGCTTGCATAGTAATGATGCTTCATGAGAGTAATGAGAAATGCCTATTACTGCTGAGACCTTGGCAGCGTAATCCAACAGATGCCACACAAATATCTTGATATACCCATGAAAGAAGTTCTCCAAGTCCTACCTAGGAGGGTTCTTGTCATACAGAATAGGGGTATGGGATAGCATTCAGCAGATAGAGTAAGGGTGGAGAAGTACTGGCACTTTGTCACCCTTATAACCACAATCAAGTCCTTAATAGTGGTTTTCACCTGTGTTCAGTAGAGTTCATACTTACACCAGCAATACTCTAAATGTCTCTCCTCCTAGTTGATCTCTCAACTCTTCTGTAAAGCACGGAGAGTGACGAAAAGGAGAGAGATGAGTACAATCTGATCCAAGACCTCAGCAGCCTTGTTGTCCCAAGCCACAAGCAAGACCTTGTATGGACTATGCAGCAGACCAATAGGGATAGTCCCCAACATCCTCTGAAACAGCTCAGCAAGTAGTCGTTAAAGCAGACCAATTTATAGCATTGTACACAGGTTCCCTGTGGGGGATCATGATATTGGGGAATCCCTAGGAAATCAGGGTGTGATTTGACAGTGATAAAGGGGACAGCATAAGCTCTCTCAATTTCAAATCACATTGCCACTGCTTTGACAGAATACTAAATCTGAAGTCCGGCTCTTGATGACCTGGTGGACACTCATGGCTGTTATGGAAGCCCTGAGCTCCTGAGCCACCTCAGACTCCATTCCCAGAGAAGGACATCTGAGGAATTCCACTGCCAATCTGAAGTCAAGGAGATCAAATAAGGAGGTTGCAGTGTAAGGGGTAGGTAAGTAGGTAGGTACAACATCAACAGTCCCAATCAATCCCTAGAACCCAATGTAATGATCAGGTTGTCACAACCAGGAGCTTGTGGGGCAAGGCCCCTAAAAGCCAAAAGGGATTCTATGATGTCGTAAACTCAGGAGAGTCAAACATCCAAGGCCACTCAGTCTTCACTGAACTGGACTCTTCCTCCCCATCCAGATACAAAGGTTTTGAGATACTGGCTAGTAGATTGACAGTTTCATCCGCACAGCCTTGGGTTGAGATATAGAACTAGGTATATTCCACATACTGATGACAGAAAATCTAGCTGTTTTCCCACTTAAAAGGCTACAAGGTCAGATTGTAGTTGACAAGATAAGACCAGAAGGTTGCAGGTAAGAAGATAAAGTATTCTGGGTGAATATTTGACATGCGGGTTTAGATATGTGAGTTTGCTGTTCTGCCTTTAATATGTTACACATCAATAGTTATTACATCTAAATATTTGTGTTGACCAAGGGAAGGCAGAGGCATCACTAAAAAAATCAACCAACAAACTTCAGGTACTCAGTAGGGAGAAAAGCTTTGAAATGAAATGAAAGATCAAAGTTACACTTTCTATCTACTATCTTAGAACAATATTTACCATAATTAGCAAAAGAAGCATTTTTTACTCTCTTAGTAAAAGAGTTCGTTATTGCACATTTTGAATTACAACAAATCAGTAAAAGTACACATGCGTATATATACCTTATGGTGCAAGTTTAAGGGAAACTTGTTTAAACGTCTCCCATGAATTCTGGGAAGACCTTATCTTTTGAACTCCTATTTCTAACAAAAGATCAACAGATAAAGTACATTGAGGGAGAGCCTCTTGCCATAACAATATTTGAAAACACACCCCATCCTCCTAGCCTCTTCTGGAGATGTGGAATTTGCATATTTTATCTGTAGCCTACTAAGTTTGTGGAAAATATAAAAGCACTGTCTCCAAAGAAGATACTTTTGGAATCTACTTTGGAATCCAAAAGACAGGTAAAAAGAGACAGTGACCATCCAAGAAAATGGCAGGGCAAATATGTTGTGGTATAATCCTGAAGAAGGCAACTCACTCAATCATACAATTGGAAATGCCACCTTCTATTAATGCATGAAAATGCTTCTCCTGTATCCTTAAGATCTTCAGGAAAATCAGTTCCAAAGTCCCAGGGGTGGGATTCTACCGGTTCTGTCCACTTCTGTAGAACCGGTTGCTATGAAAAGCAGCAAACAGAGAGCATACATAGAANAAAAAGCAGGGAAAAAGTGCTTTTTCAACCACTGCGCACTTGCACGCAGCGCTGCTCAGCTGTCCAGGCAGCTCAGCAGGTCGTAAATTGCACTCACGTGACTCGTGCGACTTGCGCACATGTGCATGCAATGCAGAGCGACAGAACCAGTAGTTATACCGGTCGGATCCCATCCCTGCAAAGTCCCAATATATAGATAGTAGAACTGATGCTGCTGAGTTTGAAACTTGATCCTGATTTCTTAGGGCAACCATATTTCATGCTACGAGTCCATCTATTTTGATATTTTAACCCATTGAAAGCTACCAAGAGTTATATGTAATTTTGCAACCCTTGAGATAAATGATGATAATAACAATAATGAATAGAATTCAGAAATTATACAAAAGACAATGCCTTTAAGAGCTAAGCCATCATGCAGCCATTAACATTCCTGATTACACATGTTTACATTGGTTATTACGGAGCAAACTGACTGCCATATATGTCACCTTAATAGAAGTCTAATAAAACAAACAAACCAACAGCAAATATGTTGCTGTCTGATCTTGAAGAAGGCAACACACTCAATCATAGAATTGGAAATGCCACCTTCCATTAATGCATGAAAATGCTTCTCCTGCATCCTTAAGAAGTGGTCTTCTTTTATAAGAGTCAGAGTTTGCCAGTCTTTGGGAAAATCAGTCCCAAAGGAACCATATATAGATGGTGGAACTGATGCTGTGGAATTTGATACTTGATCCTAATTTCTTAGTGCAGCCATATTTCACGCTATGATTCCATCTTATTTTGATACTTTAATCCACTAAAAGATACCAAGAGTTGTATGTAATTGTGCGACCCTTCTGATAAATGATGATAATAACAAAAATGAACAGAATCCAGCAATTATAGAAAAAACAATGCTTTCAAGACCCAAGCCATCATGCAGCCATTAACATTCCTGATTACACAGGAAAGTATAAGCACAGAAACAGCACCTTGAATTGCACCTGGGAATCATCTAGCAGCCAGGACAGCTTGCATAGTAATGATGCCTCATGGGAATAATGAGAAATGCATATGACTGCTGAGACCTCGGCAGCATAATCCAACAGATGCCACACAAATATCTTGATATACCCATGAAAAAAGTTCTCCAAGTCCTCCCTACCTAGGAGGGTCCTTGTCACAAAGAACAGGGGTGTCGGACAGCATTCTGCAGGTACAGTAAGGGTGGAGAAGTACTGGCACTTTGCCACCCTTATAACCACAACCAAGTCTTTAAGAGTGGTTTTCACCTGTGTTTAGTAGAGTTCATCCCTACTGAACACCAGCAATATTCTAAATGTCTCTTCTCCTAGTTAATCTCTCAACTCTTCTGTAAACCACGGAGAGTGACCAAAAGGAGAGAGATGAATGCAATCCGATCCAAGACCTCAGCAGCCTTGTTGTTCCAAGTAACAAGCACAACCTTGGATGGACCATGCAGCAGACCAACAGGGATAGTCCCCAGCATCCTCTGAAACTGTTCAGCAAGTAGAAGACCAATTATTGGATTCAGTTTCCCTGTGTTGTTGGAGAATCCCTAGGAAATCAGGGTGTGATTCGACCATGACAATGGGACAGCATAAGCTCTCTCAATTTCAAATTGTATTGCCAGTTCTCTGACAGAATACTAAACTGATGTCAGGCTCTGGATGACCTGGTGTCAAATGGGCGGCCTGTGGGCCGAATGCATCATGTGCAGGCCACACCCACCCCAGCTTCGCAAAGGAGTTTGACACCCATGTGGTAGACACTCATGGCTGTTATGGAAGCCCTGAGCTACTTCAGACTCCATTCCCAAAGAAAGACGTTTGAGGAATTCCACTGCCAATTTGGAGTCAAGGAGATCAAGTAAGGAGTAAGGTAAGGAGATTGCAGTGTAGGAGGTAGGTAGGTACAACATCAACAGTCCCAATCGATCCCTAGAGCCCAATGTAAGGAGCAGTTTGTCACAACCAGGAGTTGTTGGGCAAGGTCCCTGAAAGCCAGAAGGGATTCTATGGTATCATAAATCCAGGGGAATGAAACAACCAAAGGGATTCAGCAGGGGTGGGATTCTACTGGTTCTGTCCACCTCTATAGAACCGGTTGCTATGAAGAGCAGCAGACAGAGAGCATACATAGAACCGGTTCTNTGTCTGCTGCTCTTTTGGCCCACCCGCCCACCTGGACTCTTACCTGACCTTTATTTCCTGCTTTTTCAACCGCAGCTGCTTTGTGTGACACAGCTGCAGTTGAAAAAGCAGGAAAAAAGGGTTTTTCCAATCGCTGCGCACTTGCACGAAGCACTGCTCAGCTGTCTGGGCAGCTCAGCAGGTCGTAAATTGCCCTCGCGTGACTCGCGCGACTTGCACAACTTGCGCATGTGTGTGCAACGCAGAGCGACAGAATCAGTAGTTATACCGGTCGGATCCCATCCCTGATTCCAAATGTGGCCTTACCAAGGCATTATAAAGTGGTCTTAACATTAGTTATTGCATTCATTATGTGTATATGAAGGGTGGAAAGTCTTTTTAATAATGTCAATTTTGCAGTCTTAATTCGAAGAAATTCAGGAAACGTAACATGTAAATGTTAGTAATGCTTGTTATTGCTTCTCTTTCTGGTTGTTTATTATTTCTGCTTCTTCTATCAGAAGAAGATTGTGTTTATGATCTCTTACCTGGGATTGAGGTATTATGCAACCAAAGGAATGCTAAACTTTAAGCAAATTATAAGTTTTCTGAATCCAGCTTAGGGGAGCCCTAAGATTTCTTATTAGACTTTTTCTTTAGCCAACTATTTTCTAGCTACAGGATGGCTTTCCTTCAATCCCCTAATCATAAACAAACATACTAAGTATAACTAGACACTACTGACCAGGCACTAGCTTGGGATATTTAGTCAGATGGGAATCCTGATGAAGACCCAATGGAATAAAAGTAGACATTGTAGACTGACATAGAAAGAAAATTTGGGTTTTGTACACCCTCTCAATTTTATTCACTACAAGTAAGTAAGTAAGTGGTTAAATAAGTAAATAAGGTACCACAAGCACTACAAGTTGGAAAAATTAACATTGAGTTTCTGGTGGAAAACAGAATCTACTGTTTTCCCAAGAATCTATTTCCCAACCTTGGCATTTTAAAGATGAGTCTATTTCTATTTGCTAGAATTTTCAGCAATGGCTATGCTGGCTATGTAATTCTGGAAGTTAAAGCCCATATGCCTGAAAATTGCCAAGGTTTGGGAAACCCTAATTTAAGATGTTAAAAGTAGTAAGCTAGGACTTGCAGATTCAACTTCAACTCAGCCATGGAAGTTTACTGAGGGTCTTGGGGCCATTCCTTCAGTCAATCCTGCCCCACAGAGTATTTGGGGGGGGGGGCTGTGTAAAAAACATGGTGGCATTTGCCTGTCTGGGTTCCTGGCAGGCTATTAACCAACATACAAGCAAATTTTCCCTGTATTAGATAATTTTGGCTTAAGGAAAGGAAGAAGGTTTCTAAAAGAAGATTGGAAAAAAAAATTGTGTAGCTGAAATTCAGCTGAATACGGTGCCTAATTCATGTAACTTCTAGACTCCCTTTTCTCCAATTTTCTTTAGAGCCAGAAACATTATACTCCGAAACTACAGAACTAGAGCAGGAAGCCATATTCGACTAAAAGCCGCAGCCTATATTTATCTCACCAATTAGTCCTCAATTTGGAGGCTAGCAATTTGTCCTGCTAATTTGCAATGAATGCTGTATGTCATGTTTTCATTTGCACTATTCCCGTAGGGGTGGATTTATTTTATTTTAAATTTGGTTTTAGCCATTCCTAGGAATTAAAAAAAAAGCTGAACATTCTTTCCAGAGGGGAAATATGAATGGCTTTATTGTTGAATATGATTTGCCACAGTATGACTAATGGCTTGCTTTTGAGCTTCTGAGGCTCTGGCAATATTCAGCTATGCAAAAGCATATACTGCATAGGATATAATTTACTCAGGAAGAGAGAATTGCTTAGGTGAGCCATCTTCTCCCTTTCAATCATCTCCAATCGTCAAATGTCTCAAACTTCAACTCTCAAAACTTTCAGCTAGCTTCATTCTGTTATTGACCCAAACATCTGGAGAACACAGTTTGGAGAAACTCCTTTAGATGTTTATCCTTGTGCAATACGATCCCCAATATCCCAGTAATCTTTTCCCTTCAAAGGAGATAAAGATAGGAACGTACTCTATGATTTATATTTTAGGTATGATGTTTGTTTAATGCATTGGAAAATGGGAGGCCTGCCCTAAAACCACCTGAAAAATACATTTGCTGAACAGAAACAGTTTATCACAATAGTAAATAAAGGGGAGGGGGAAGCAAAACAGAATGAAGGGCATGTAAAAAAAAAATCTTAGTTTAATCCTGCTTCAGATCCTCCTCCAGTGTTGTGAGAGCACAGTGCATTTGGCACTGTTGCTGAGAAATTATGGGAATTGTG
The DNA here is from genome assembly GCA_000516915.1 of Ophiophagus hannah. Classification (NCBI taxonomy): domain Eukaryota; kingdom Metazoa; phylum Chordata; class Lepidosauria; order Squamata; family Elapidae; genus Ophiophagus; species Ophiophagus hannah. Next base: position 62,588 of record AZIM01001532.1, read on the forward strand.
GCCCACGATATCTAACATCATTCCAAGTCTGAACAGCTACACNTATGCACCCTTCTAATTTTCATTTGCTCTGTTATGGCATTTTATAGCCTGCTTTTTGTTCCAAGATGAAATTAAAGGTAGCACATGCAGGGTTCTTGCTTCATCTAGGTATTCATAACATGCAGAAATTTGCTGCAATTCAGACTTGCGGGCCGTATAATGGAGACGGAAAATTATTTGATAACACAGAGAGTGGGGGGAGAGGGAGGGAGGGAGAGGGAGAGGGAGGGAAGGAGAGAAGGTGGGTGGAGACGGGGGGGGGCAGCTATGTGTTTGCAAACCAGGACTTCAAACTGCTGTTTAGTGTTTGGGTCCAGGACGATCAGGGGAAACTTCAAAGCCTAACCATGTGCTTCTGTTGCCATCTTTGGAAGCTCTGGTGGATACCGTAGTTAACAATCTGGTGGTGACTATGGGTTTGGAACTATATGCAATTTTTTTTTATTTCAGGCTTTACATGCTTCTGGAATAGGACCAAATTCACAGAAATGTAGCATTTTTAAGAAAGGTAGAAGCCAAACAGAGATGGTAATGACAGTTCTGAGAAACCAATAACCGATGCACTATTTATCAACTCTGAACTGACTGTGTTGCTTTAGTGAAATGGAATACTAAAAGTTGCTCCTTGACCAACTATTGCATCAAATATAGCTTTTAAAANTGATAGCTACAGTGCTTGGAGTGACAACTTCTTTTCTCCTTTTTGAGGCAGTATGAATTGTGAGCTTATTTCCTTTAGTTCCTAAATTGGCAAAAATGACAATGATTTTATAATGGTTTTCATGAGGAAAAGACAACATCCAAAATTCAAGAATTTGGGGGCTGCAGATACTTTTTCTAAAGATGGCCCTATTTCATGCTGGATAGCTGAACTTTATTGCCTGCTGGAACACTTTGAAACAGGGAGCTGTTCACATTCATGAATAATGCTTGCTATTGACATGGAAATCTTCATTTTGGCTTTTTCCATGAAACGGAGGTGCACGCATATAAATCATGCTAGTTTTATATTGCCTGTATCAAGAGCTATGTGGATAAATCTCTACCTCTTCATGTGGCAGAGTATGATTATGCAAATATTAAGCCAACAAATCTTTCTCTCTCTCTAACCCCCCACCAACAAATAAATGGTGTAATCATTAACACAGACTATTCAACAAAGAATTCAGAAAGTATATACAGTCCAAACATTGGCTCATCTAAATTTGATTACAGAATAATACAGGTTCCTGTGTTGATCCCATGATACTCTCTGGCATAAGAATGTCAATTAATGGGCACTGATTTGCAGAAATGGAAAACTGGTCTGGGTTACTGGAATCAGAAAAACTTTCTAAAAGCCTGAAAAATTGCATCTGTCTCTTGCATTCAATAGCCTAGTTATATAGCCACCCACCTCCTATTTGGATGTGGGATTCTGCAATTTAAGGTTCCATTATTGGTCATTTTACAGAAGTAGGTAGCAGGTGGCTCTCCATATATTTTTGAGCCAATTCACATTTTCCCCCCCAATATAAGCTGCATTAGCCAGGATTCAGCAAGACTTGTAGGAGCACAGATTGACCTTTTATTTAATAACTGATAGATATAGAACTTGATATCATGGTTTTCCAGTGCCCATATAATTGTTGTTAAAATAGAACTATGAATCATTTGTCTGCTTTTATACTTCTTTCATCGCATTTACAGAGGAGAAATTCAGTTCTCAATGTTCTGGGTCAAAGACAAATTTGATGCATTTGTCTTTTATTTAGGTATCAAATTGGTTTGCCAATGCAAGGCGGCGTCTTAAAAATACTGTCCGCCAACCGGATCTCAGCTGGGCTTTACGAATAAAACTATACAATAAGTATGTTCAAGGAAATGCTGAGCGGCTTAGCGTAAGCAGTGATGAGTCATGTTCTGAAGGTTTGTTTTTGATACTTTCAAGTTGTCTCTATAAAAAGTCTGTAAAATTGAAAATAATTATTATTTCTCAAGAAGTCAATAGTCTTGCATGCTATTTTTGCCTTGATCTGTGCTCCTCAACTACAGTATGTCCAATAAGCAGCATCTTCCTGGACTCTGAAGAAGAATCAATGTCTCTAAAAATCACTTCAAAGATTAAAAGCCTATATATGTCCAGATGGACTATATTGTTTGCTTAAGATGCAATGATGGTTTTGTAGAAAAGGAAGGAATCTTATGCCCATTTGATGCCCTCTCTACAAGAAACTTCTTCCCCAAAGTTAAGTTTGGCAGGAAAACGTCAATTCTTTCTGAATTATTTGAACTAATCTTTCTTAAATGTATTAAGAGACAAGAGGGAGTTCACTGTATATTTACACAAAAATATTTGTCTTCTATAGCAATTGCAGCAATCCCACTACTGCAAAGATAAATTATGTATGAAGTGAACCCTGTCTTGTTTCTTTGGGGAACTGCCAAAAATATAGTAGTAGATAAACCATGTAATAATTTTTTTTTCTTTTGGGGGGATTTTGTTTCTCTGCTTTTAAGGGGTGAATCTCATATATATAGTATATGAGTAGTCTTTGGTGGGAAGCACACTTCACCCATGTGGCTGGGAACTGGGAACTGAAGTTGGGGCAGGTTAAAGAAGTTTATGTCAATGGATTTTAGAAAAGACTGTCACGATAATGTCATCTGATCTCTGTTTTCCACCAAATGCTTCTTTAGGAGTATAAAAATATATAAGAAAAGTTTCTGCTTGATCATTCTTTTCTTTGCAGATGTTGAAAACCCTCCCCGAAATGAAGGAGAATACAACACCCAGGTTCATCATGCTGTGAATAAAACAGAAAGTTCTGTCATAAAATCTGGAGTAAAACCAGAAGGAAGTGCCAGTGAGGATTATGTAGCCCCTCCTAAATACAAAAACAGCTTATTGAATCGCTATCTGAATGATTCAGTGAGACATGTCATGACCACAGATGCAGACCTGATGGAAAAAACAAGACAAAGGAATCATTCTGGATCATTCAGCTCTAATGAGTTTGAAGAAGAACTGGTGTCGCCATCCTCCTCTGAGACTGATGGAAATTTTGTCTACCGGACAGGTATGTGCCTTTTTCTAAAGACCCTCCTCCTTTTTTGGTTCCTTCATAATTATTCCTATTTTTGAAAGAAGGTTGTTTTAGGGTGAATGTGCTTGTGATATTTCAGAGTTTAGAAGGTAAAGGTGAAAGTTTTCCCCTTTCCAGTCATGTCCAACTCTAGGGTTCAGTGCTCAACTCTGTTTCTCAGCTGAGGGAGCCAGCATTGTCTGAAGATATTTCCATGTGGCCAGCATAACTATACGCCAAGGTCAGTGGTAGGATTCAGAAAATTTTACTACCGGTTCTATGGGCGTGGTTTGGTGGACATGGCATGGCTTGGTGGGCATGGC
>AZIM01001533.1:59064-69858 GCA_000516915.1 Ophiophagus hannah
TTATAGAGGTGCAGATGACAGACTCATCTGATGTTGGCTTTCTCCCCAGGCCACGTGGCAGAGATCTACCTGGTCCACCTCCATGCTAGTGTGTACGCCCTCTTTCATCGCCTTTATGGAATGTACCCGTGCAATTTTGTCTCCTTTCTGCGCTCCCACTACAGTATGAAGGAAAACCTGGAGACCTTTGAAGAGGTGGTCAAGGTAACCAAATGGTCTCTGTTGGAAGTATATTTTAGAGCTTGGAGATGGTGATTTACCACGTTGATTTTACCGGGTTGAGGCCTCCTAGCTAGCTTAGGAGGAGAACTTTCTTAAAAGAAAGTTAGGAGCAGGGGTGGGCTTCAAATTTTTTAGCAAGGGGCTCTCTGCCCTAATGACTGGCTGGCTGGGCATGGTTATGTGATCGTGTGACTGGGTGGGTGTGGCCAACTCGACGTTGTTTCTTTGCCCTAATTACCTAAAAAAAGATAATATACCAAAAAGTTGTTTATTATTTTGTGCATTTAAGACTTAAATAAAAGACTGGGTGAAACCAGNAGACTGGGTGAAACCAGGCTTAATAGCAGTGACTGTGAGAGGGATCTTGGAGTCTTAGTGGAGCTTCTGGTGAGTTACGTGATTCTTATTATTTGGGAATTAATCCCCTTGGAGGCAAGTGGCTATGTGATCTGATTTTCTCCATGGCTCTCCCTGCAACCACTGAGTGGATTGTTTATCTAGCTTGCAATACTTTTACCAGGTGTGAAATGCTCTTGGCTGAACGCCCAGAAGTTCAATTAAGCCTACTAAGAGCCTTCCCTGGCTGCTTGTCTTTCTGAGGTTATTGAAGGCTCTCCGAGCCCCGCAGCGTCTTAGCTAGGGGCTCTCCTGAGCCCCCAGCAGCCCACCCCTGGCTAGGAGGGAACAGAGCGGAGGTTCACCCTGTCCATTGGATTAAATTAAATTTAAGGAAAAACTTGGGATGTTTCCTGCAGAAGATCTAAAGCTCTCCAAGTGGAACAGGGAAGGATTCCCTTTCGGAGTCAGTGTCAGTATCACTCTAGAGTGAAACAGGCCAGTTTTGGAGCTGAGTTTGTCTTGTGATTGTCCTGCTTTGGGTCAAGTCTCTGGAAACCAGATCCCCTCCTGAATGTAGGGAAGGAGCTTATTCTTGGGTTGGATTGTTCAACCCTGAACGGAACGTTCTATGATCAAACCGAAACGTCGGCCTTCTCCTTCCCTCATAGTGCTGAGCTGTGTGCCTTTGTCCCTGTTATGAGACACCCCCCCCCACACCCTTTGCTGTCCTTTCAGCCAATGATGGGCCACGTCCGTATCCATCCGGAGTTGGTGACCGGTTCCAAGGACCACGAGCTGGATCCTCGGAGGTATGTACGCTCCTCTCTCCAATAACGGACGGTTGGGTTACGGACGCCCTCATCATTCGGACGACGGGAAAACATTTCTGAAGTGGGAAGCCTCAGAGCAGGTGAGAACGGGCAGGTGCTTGTGCCTCCAATAGGTGGAAGAGGCTAGAAACGCACGACGTTGTGATTGAATGTGCCAAGATCTCCCTGGATCCAGCAGAAGCATCCTACGAAGATGGCTACTGCCCAACCGCCCTACAAGCCTGCACACACCAGTCGCTTCGCCCCGCCGACCCCGACGCCACCCCTTACCTGATTCCCCCAAATAGTCTGGGTAAGATGCTTTAACCCTCCCCAGTGTATTAACTGCTACAGATTTGCTGTAGAGAAGGGTCCTTGGTGCTGTCTGAGCTTGGTGGTTTTCCTGCAGATGTTTTATTAACCCAACTATGTAACATCGTCAGTGCTAAAAGGGAGTGGGGTTTGTGAAGTGGTGGTGAAGGAGAAAGGGGGAGAAGAGGAGGTGGAAGAAGAAGAGGAAGAGAAGAAGAGAAGGACAGTGACCACGGTGTCCTTGCTGCTGTCTGAGCTTGGTGGTTTTATTGCAGGCATTTCATGACTCAACTAGGTAACCTTATCAGTGCTAGAAGGGAGCGGGGTCAGAGAGTGGAGGGGGAGAGTGGAGGATTTGGGGTCCTTGGTGCTCTCTGAGCTGGGTTGTTTTCTTGCCGACGTCTCATTAACCCAACTAGATAAAATCATCAGTGCTAGCGAGTGTGCGGTTTGCTTCCTGTTAGGTGAGGAAGGTATGTGTGTGATTATCTTCTTCGTAGTTCCTTGATTGGGGTGTTGGGTTTCTGCTTGATGGTTTCTCTGGTGCAAATCCCCGCTTATCTGTATATAAAAAGCGAGCAAACCCCACGCTCACTCAACACTGATGACGTTCCCTAGTTGGGTCGTGAAACATATGCAAGGAAACCTCCAAGCTCAGAGAGCATCAAGGACCCCACAGTTCAACCCTGAGCTACAGATATTCTCTTCTGTTGAATATTTCTCGCATTAGGCCAACTACTCACTCTCTCTCGATGCTGAACAAAATACCTTGCAGCCAGTCCTTGCACTTAGAACTGTTGCAGGGAGGGGGGTCTCTGACTAGCAAAATCAACGGGGGAAACAGGCTTAAGCTTAACATCCTGGTTTTTCTTTTCTGTCCTTTTAACTGCAGGAGCCACGACGTCTACCCCTTACTCTGCTTCTCGGCTGGTCCTCTCCCAGATACCAGGGCAGCTACCTCATATCCTGAACCCCCAGCCCTCAAGTTTGTCCACTGAGCCTCAGCAGGTAAGAGGGTGGGATTTGTAGTCTCGGAAGACAAAGTTGAAATCTTTCCTTTGTGGGGGTCCCCCTCAGGTTTTTTGAGGGGCCCGGTTTGCCAAGTGGGCTCTTCGGGCTATTTTAACCTGCCTTCTTTGCGTGGAGGTTTCAAGATGAGACTGGCCAGCCATTTGTCTGAAGAGGTCTAGGGTCTCATGCTTGAGCGGGGGGGGTGGGGGGGTTAGACTAGAAGACCTCCNAAGACCTCCAAGGTCCCTTTCCAACTCAGTTATTCTGTTAAATAACCCTGTTAAATAGAAGAGGGAGTCAAGCTATTCTCCTAGGCAGGGGGTTGGACTAGAAGACCTCCGAGGTCCCCTTCCACCTCTGTTATTCTATTCTATTCTAAACCCGCGTGGATGCCCAGTGTTGAATTTCCATGTCGTCACAAGTAAATTAATAGAATTAACAGAATCGGTCAAGAGTCAGACATGACTGAATGGATGACATTATCACGGCCATCATAATAACACAGGTGGTTCTCCAGTGTTGGGATTTCCACAGGACTACAGAAGTTGTAGGTGGATTAATAACGTGGATGGATTAATAACGTGGATGGAGGTTCACCATGGATTTCCACCTGTGGTGAACCTCGGACAAGGGAGCATGTGGGGGGAAACTCAAGATTGCTACAAGAAGCCTTTTTTTCCCCTTCCTCCTCCTCCTCCTCCTTTGGAGTAACCAGAAACCCTCTGGTTTGTTTCTCAGCTGTCTTTCTGGAGCCCCTCTGCTGTTTGTGGCATGACCACCCCACCAACATCTCCTGGCCTTGTTCTGGAGTCTTCTTCCCAGCCTTGCACCAAGTTCTTCAGCGCAGCCGGTACGACGTATGGCCTTTTCCCAATTCCTTCGCCTCGCCCCAGACATGAAATCTTGGATTGGGGAGGGCCTCTGTTCAGCCACCTCTGGTATACCTCTGGTATACTTGGACATTTATTCTGGGGGCGGGAGAGCGCAGGGCAGGAAAAGGGGCTTAAGAAGCTGAAGCTGAAGCTGAGTACAGGTAGTGCCCAACTTACAGCAGTTCATTTAATGACCGTTCAGAGTTGCCACGGCACTGAGAAAAGCGACCTACGACCTCGTTTTTCAAAGCTCGCTGAACAGAAGTCCTTGCTTAGCAACAGAAACGTTGGGCTCAATTTTTTGGTCGTAAGGGCCGTTTTAAGGAAGGACGGATGCCGTTCAAAACGCGGCAACGTGGGGTGTGATGGGTGCGTTCACAAAAGGGCCCCTGCAGACTTCCCCAGGGAGCATATAGAGGCTTCCCCACTTTCTCTTATTCCAGGGGAGAAGATGTTGGATTCAAGTCAAAGATCTCCTTTGCAAAATAAATAGCTTTTCTTAGAATGTGCTTTGCTGACCGCCTGGCTCCTTGGGCGAATTTTTTCTTCTTTTCTTTAAGAAAAATAGTAATAATAAGGCCCGTGAAGCCAAAGGGCTTGCATGTGTTTGGTTCTTCTTTTGCTAAAGTTCGCTAAACTTGGTTGGAAATCCCCTGTTGGGGAAAGGAAACATCCCAACAGGGGCAGCCATCTATCTCTCTTCTCTTCTGCCATTTCAGACGATTCGGTTCCGAGTTCAGTTCCTGCGACCACCACTGCACCTTCAAAGAAGGTAAAAGCAACCATTACGAGCAGGGTGTCCTGGCATCAGGTGTGAATTATGAGAGTCGGCTAGCTGTCAGGATTCCGGAAGTCACCCCAATTAAATCCTGAGTCTCGAGCCAAACTTCCAAAACTTCCGAAGGATTTATTGGAAGTTAAACTGTCCAGCACTACCTGGGTGCAGCTGACTCTAAGACACATAATTCACTGTCATCCTTGACCCTGGTTTCCCCCTACCCCCTGGTTGTATCATAATCCATATTCTCCAATGGGACACCTCCATAGCCCAGAGTCATCAATCACGTTCTCCAGTTAGATATTTGCGCGGCAGAAACTTCAGTCACCTANTATCTTTGAAAAACTATTTATGGAATGCACATTCGATTTCCAAGCTGCTGCACTGCTCTTTCAAACCCTCCCCCCCCCTCACTTTCTGTTGGCAACTCTAAAAAGTCCATAGAAATATTTTATGAGTTGACACAGGGGAGTAGAAGAATTTGTGGAATAAACCGGGTTGGTTTGGCTCAACTGGACAATGCTTGGTGATGCTAGATGGGCTGTTTCCAATTTTGCTTCACGCTTTGCCTTCGGGGTAAGAAATCCAGGTTGGTTTGAGCCATTCTGTGGATTTGTATTTTGACTTCTTTTTTCTTTCAAATTCCTCTATAACGGAGAGCCGGACGTCTGCCCCAGATCCATTGCTTTGTCTTGGAAATTACAGAGAGTCCTCAACTTAACAACTGTTCATTTAGTGTCCATTCAAAGTTTAGAATGGTACTGGGAAAAAAAAGTGACTTGTTTTTCACACTTATGACCGTTGCAGCAGCTGCTTGGTCACGTGATCAGAGTCCAGGGGCTTGGCAACAGACCCAACGTTTATGACGTGATCCCCTTTTGCGACCTTCTGGCAAGCCAAGTCCATGGGGAAGCCAGATTCACTAAAACAACCCGTGTTATTTAACAACTGTGGTGATTCATATAACAATGGTGGCAAGAAAGGTTGTAAAACCTAACAACTGTTTCACTCAGCAACCGGTAATTTCGGCTTCAGTTGTGGTCCTATAAGTTGAGGACTACCTGTAGAGGAAAATTTAAGCGCAATAATTCTTCCCACCTGACTTTATTTCCACTTTCAGTTAAGAGCCCAAATCAGCTTTTCCCTGCCAGGACCCATCCTCCAGGAGGGCAGATTTCAATCCCAGAATCCTCTGCGGTAGCTAGGCAGACGGGGGATTCTGGGAGTTGAATTCCACCTCTTAGAAAGGAGGGTGCAGTTAATTAAAAGTGCCTGTCTCTGCAGTTAAATTTGAATAAAATCTTCATTTTCCCCCCTCCAGGAGGAAAAAGCAGATCCCACGAGGCCTTTTCTGTCCCGACAGCAAAATATCAGAACTTTGGGTGAGTTTTTGTGCTAAATAATTTCCCTTTTTTTCATATGCTTTCATTATTATTGACCAAAATTTGCACGGTATACGTCTTCAGAACCGGACTGTTCCTTTGAGCCTCTCCCTCTCGAGTGGAGCGGTTTGAAAACCTCCGATGAAGCTCAGTCTTTGTTCATTCCCTTCCTAACAAGCCCAGGTTAAATATTATCCACAAGGGGTCCTTGACTTAGAACAATTCGTTTAGTGACCATTCAAAGTTACAACGGCACAGAAAACAGTGACTTACGGCTGTTTTTCACACTTACGACTGTTGCAGCATCCCTGTGGCCATGTGAACCAAATTCAGATGCTTGGCAGCTGACTCATATTTATGACGGTTGCAGCATCCTGGGGTCATGTGATCCCCTTTTCCAACCTTCTGACAAGCGAGAGGTTCACTTAACAACCGTGTTCCTAGCTTAACAACTGCAGTGATTCACTTAAGGTCATAAAATGGGGGAGGGCAAACTCACTTAACCAATGTCTCACTTAGCAGTGGAAGTGTTGGCCTCAATTGCGGTCATAAGTCAAGCACTTACCTGTAGTCTCTTCTTGGCTTTCAGTGTTGGGTTCCTTGAGAAGGGAACAAACCAGAACTCTGAGCTTTCTTGTCAGGGTCTCTCATGCAGATAGTCCTCGACTTATGACCGCAATGGGGAGGTTCCATTATGGCCATAAGTCGAGGACTGCCTGTAGTTGAGTTTACCTACTTTTGATAGCAGTTGGAGGAAGTCTGGAGCAAACTTTTGGCATGGGGAAAAGGGCTGACGGAATATACAGTATTTGTATTAGTAAACTAATGTTGAATTTCCTTTTATGTTTTCTCTTTTTTGACTTTGACTATCCAGACTCCCAAGGCAGTAAAAATTCTGTAACTTTAAGTGACCTGCCCAACATCCTAGATAATCTGGAGGCATCGTGCGAAGACAGCGGAGAGAAAGACCGAGAGGAAGGTGAATATATGTGGTTGCTTTGAATGTCAGCTGCACTTTCTGTCCTTCCGAAGGAGACAGGATCAGGCCTCAATAAACACAATATTATTGTGATGATCCAGGGTGTGGCACAAAGGCAACACAGCCAGATAATAAGTAGAGGTCCCTTTATTAGCTCCAACTTTCCCCCCACTGTCCCAGTTACCTTCCGGTCTGGAGAAAAACTCTCCCAGGAACCCGCAACAGCCTTTGGCTGCAGATATTCCAATCCAAAACGGTGTAAACCAAAAACCTTAAAGCTATAAATCCAACAAAGCAAGATAAGGTAATAAATTCGGCAGAGTGAAATAAGGGGTTCCAGAAGTGAAGTAACACGACAGAAAACCAAACCAGTTGGGAAGATGCCAGGAACTCCGATAACAGCAGCCAACACTAGATAAACTCAGCGTTTGTTCCTGACTAACACCCCTCCCAATTGGTTCTCCTTTAAACTCCCTTCCCAGGTGTGCCTTGTGAAGGGAATCAGGGTCCTTTCCTCCCTCGTAAGCCACGCAATCCATGTTGCTCTCTCCTCCATTCCTCCCTGCATGCCCTAGGATGAAGAGGTGGGTGGGCCTGGGTCTTCCTCTGAACCCCCTCCCTTGTTCTACCTCTCTCCTGCTCTGCCCAGCCTGGTTTTGCCCTTCCCCAGTTTCTTCCACAGCCAACGGAGGCACTCCCCCCGCTTCCCTGTCAGCTGTTTCGGATTCAGACTCTGACAGGGGCGTGACAATGATTCCTCCTTTTCTCCAGAAGCCATCTCGAATGAAATCTCTGAGATCACCGCCGCGGAAGCCGAGCCCGTAGTGCCGAGGGGTGGATTTGATTCTCCGTTCTACCAATCCAGCGAGAATCTCTCCGGCTCTCGGAAATCTCAGTCGGTCAGTTCAACCGCCGCGGGGCCGTTTTCGAACGCCGAGCCTTCGGCCTCTTTCCTGGACCAATCCGGGCTCGAAGGCCCACGGGATACTCCGAAGCAAGCCTTCACGCCCATCGAGCGGCCCTGCCGGGATGCCGAAGAGATTCCTGTGGGAGTCCAGGAACTGTGGGCCTCCCCGGATCCGGGCCTTTGGACCCCCAGCCCTTGCAAAATCCCCGCTCGCCAGAGGCCTGGCCTCGGGAGCCAGCAGCTCCCTGGATACGAGCACCTGTTTGAGGTGGCGTTACCTAAAACGGCCTACCTGTTTGTCAGCCGGAAGACGGAAGAGCTGCTGAAAAAATGCAAGGGGGGACTGGACGATGGTGGCTTCCTTTCTGCTTCACCTTTGCACGTTTTAGACCGGCTGCTCCAACACGGGGCAGATGTTCACAGCAGGGAACTGAACAAGTAAGTGGCTTGTGGCTTCACTGGAGTATCTCCGGACAATAAGCTGGCTTAGCAACTGACCTGCGTTGACGGCCGTTTGCAGTCCTGTCACCACAATTTATAATCTCTCCCTCCCCCCGCCCTGCAAACCAGCCTTTTCATTCCTGTTTCTGGGAAATCCAGGTGATCCTTGACTTGTGACCACAACCCTTGCTGTTAAGCGAGCTCCGTCCCCCGTTTCACCGCCTTTCTGGCCATGCTTGTTAAGTGAACAGCTGTGGTCGTTAAGTTAGTAACCCGGTTGTTAAGTGAATCTGGCTTCCCCTGTTGGCTTGGCTCGTTGGGAGGTCGCGTGATTGTAGGGTCGTAAATAGGAACCGGTTGCCAAGCGTCTGGATTTTGTTCGCGGGATCCCAGGGAAGCTGCCACCAAGGTGGTGACTCTGAAAAACAGTCATAAGTCAAACTTTTCAGTGCCGTGGCAACTTTCAACAGTCATTAAATGAACTATTGTAAGTCCAGGGCTTACCTGTACAGGTAGCCCTCAACTTACCAGCCATTCATTTAGTTACTGTCCAAAGTTAGCCAAAAAGGTCATAGAACGGAACAAAGCTCACTTAACAACAGAAATTTTGGGCTCCAGTCTTGGTCAAAAGCCAAAGACTTGGTGTGCTGATCCTGTAGAACTGATCTGGCCAGGCAGATTGGGGAGGGGGAGGGGGCAGGTCCCTCAAATAACCAGACCCTCTGCTCTGTTGGAGGGACGCGGTGGCTCAGTGTCTAAGACGCTGAGCTTGTTGATCCGAAAGGTCGGCAGTTCGGCGGTTCGAATCCCTAGCGCTGCGTCACAGGGTGAGCTCCCGTTCCTTGTCCCAGCTTCTGNNNNCCTAGCAGTTTGAAAGCATGTAAAAAAAAAATGCAAGTAGAAAAATAGGGATCCCTTTGGTGGGAAGGTCACAGCGTTCCGTGCGCCTTATCAGCATTCAGTCATGCCGGCCACATGACCATGGAGACATCTTCGGACAGCGCTGGCTCTTCTTCGGCTTTGTAACGGAGATGAGCACCACCCCTGTAGAGCCGGGAACGACTAGCACGTATGTGCGAGGGGAACCTTTACCTGTGCCCAGTAGTGAACCTTACACCTATCTGTTGACCCTTTCCCACCCGAGATAAAATCTCGAGTGAATTTCCACCAATGGTCCGAGACTTCAGAGAGCAGCTGAGAGAGAGAGAGATATAGATATATAGATATATAGATATATAGATATATATATATTCTCATTTCCAGGTTATCGTTGCCCAGCAGATCCGCCGATTGGACTCACTTTGGAGGTGAGCGAAATTTTTCCACTTAGGATCTCAGAAATTGATGATCTTGGCCTTCAGGTTGCTGTGGCTCCTTCTGGGTTAACCCACAATTTCTTAATTCATAATTTGAACGCTACCTGTAGGTCTGGTGACAGACATGCTGGGGTTATTCTGGGAGTGGAAGCCCACCCAGTTTAAAGCGGCCAAGGTGGAGAAACCCTGGTGTCAACTCAAAAATATTTCTCTAGTCTTTTAGAGTTGCCAGCAGAAAGGGAGTGGGGGGGAAGCAGTGCATTCCTTAAATATTTCATAGATAATTTCTAGGCGACTGAAGCTTCTGGCTCGCAAGATTATTACTGGAGAGCATGATTGANNACTCTTGGCTATGGATGTGTCCCATTGGAGAANATGTGTCCCATTGGAGAATATACATCCAGGGAGTCCGGGGTCAAGGGGGAAATGAATGATGTGTCTCAGAGTCGGCTACACCCAGGTAGCACCGGCATGTTCACTCCTAATAAATCTTTAAACTCTGAGAGATGCGGCTAGAGATTCATGATTTGAATGGGGGTGGATGCCGGAGCCCTGACACCTGGTTTACAAAGAGGCTGGGGTTATTCTGAGAGTTGAAGCCCACACCTCTTAAAGTGGCCAAGGTTGAGATACACTTCCATATGCGGTGGAGAAAGACTGTCTTTTTCGTTGGCTGGTCTCAGGTTCCCCTCCTTCCGACGAGATTCACACCCTCCAGAATCAGCTGCGGCTGCTGCATAACCAGCTGCTGTACGAGCGCTTCAAGAGGCAGCAGCACGCTGTCCGGAACAGGCGTCTCCTGCGGAAAGTGATCAAAGCGGCTGCCCTCGAGGAACACAATGCGGCCATGGTGAGCCAACTGGGCATCTCTTGCTGCCCAGCAGAGGTGCAGCCTCTGGGCCTTTCGTTGCGCTTCCCCGGGTGACCCCTGGGGTGGGTTGAGCCATTGCCCTGCGCGATTCCTGGCGGTGAAAAGATTTAGATCTAACCTCTCCATCCATCCATGTCTCTTAATCCATCTACCCATTTCTTCTGCCCATCCATCTCCATGTCTTTCATCTATCCATCTCTTCTGTTGCTATCTACATCCATCCATCTCTTCATCCATCCATTCCTTCTACCACTGTCTCCATCTATTTATCCATCCATCCATCCATCCATCCATCCATCCATCATGCTATTTATCCATATCATCTCTCTCTCTCTTTCTCTTTATCATCTATCTATTCAATTATCCATCCATTTTTTATCCATCCATCCTGTCTGTTTGTCCCTTTCATCTGCCTCTCTCTCTCTAATCGATATCTCTATCTATCTATCTATCTATCTATCCATCCATCCATCTATCTATCTATCTGTCTATCCATCTATCTATCTATCTGTCTGTCTGTCCTATCTATCTGTCTGTCTGTCTGTCTCTGTCTGT
>AZIM01001534.1:25513-39443 GCA_000516915.1 Ophiophagus hannah
TGTCGGCTGGCGGTGCCCCGGGGAAGGGCCTATTCTGTAGCAGTGCCTGCCTTGTGGAATCAGCTACCTTTGGAGCTCCAGTTGGCCCCTGATCTCCGCTCCTTCTGCCGTGACCTGAAAACTTGGTTATCTGAGCAGGCCGGGCTGGACTGATTGTGTGGGGTATTTTAATTTGGTTTTAATGGTTTGGGCTTGTTCTTAGTTTAATAATGGTTTTAATTATTTATTGTTCGTGTTTTTAGTATGTGAGCCGCCCCGAGTCCTTCAGGAGAGGGGTTGGCATACAAGTCCAAATAAAATAAATAAATAAAATAAAATAATTGTTTTTTCTGCAGTCCTAATTTCCTCTGAAGTCTCTGTCTGTCTTGTTAGGTTGCAGAACCAAACCAGACAGTTATAGAGGTGCAGATGACAAACTCAAGGTAGGTAGACAGAAGTTAGAGTGAATGCACCAGTCAACTACAATTACTGGCTGAAAGGAGATACAGATAATCCTTGACTGACAACAGTTCATTTGGTGACTCTTCAAAGTTAAAACAGCACTGTAACTTAAAAGCGACTTGTGACCGTTTTACACACTTGCAACCCTTTCAGAATCCCCATGGTCACATGATCAAAATTTGAATGCTTGGTAACTGGCCCTGGGGTCACGTGATCACCCTTGGTAACCTTCCCAGCTGTCTTCCAACAAGCAAAGTCAATGTGGGAAGCCAGTTTCTCTTAACAGCTACATGGTTCACTTAACAACTGCAGTGATTCACTTTGAAAAGGCAAAAAAGGTCATAAAATGAGGCAGAACTCACTTAACAACTGCCTTCTCTCAGTTGTGGTTGTAAGTTGAGGACTGCTTGTATTGAATCTGTGTCCCTCTAGTGTTAGTCCAATTGATTAATCTTTAAAAGGAAATTGGGAGCAAAAATGTTTTATTATTAAATATACAGTAGTAATACTTTTAACTAAAGTATGGTCATCTATACACAGGGTACTGTACCTCTCCCGGATCTCTCAATATCAACCAGTTTGGAGAGCTGAGTAAACATACCTCACAATCAGGAGGCTGTGAGTTCGATCCTAGCTAGAGGCTAATATTTGGAATAGACTCTC
Source organism: Ophiophagus hannah (assembly GCA_000516915.1). Taxonomy (NCBI): domain Eukaryota; kingdom Metazoa; phylum Chordata; class Lepidosauria; order Squamata; family Elapidae; genus Ophiophagus; species Ophiophagus hannah. Next base: position 26,618 of record AZIM01001534.1, read on the forward strand.
CTACTCAAGCAGGGGGTTGGTCTAGATGACCTCCCTTCCAACTCTGTTGTTCTATGTTTAGCAATTTCTGTCTTCTCTACTAGCCAATTTAAACAAGTTTTTCCCTTTGCAGTATCACTGCCCCAGTAAACTGGTGGGTAGACTGCTTTTTATTGATGTGAGCTGTTGTCTCATTCTAGCTCTTGGATTCAAAACATCTAAAAAAAATTTTCCTGTCTCTTTCTCTCTTTCCCACTCCACACACATCATCGACATCCTGTTTCTTTATCTTTTCACAGGCATTTCAAACTATTTCTGTGTTATCCCTTTTTAATCATGAATAGAGATACGGGTGAAGCACCTGGCTGCAAAAATTGCCATTATGCTATCATTTCATCATCACAACTTTTATGTGTTTTTTAAGTGTAAATAATGATCTATGTCTTTGAAGCCAGGAAGATGGGAACTGCTCAAAAAAAAATTTTTTTTTTTGCAAATTAAATACAATGTATGAATAGAGAACCTTAAAAATGTATGCTATTTGAACTTTTGTCATTTTTCAAGATGTTAAAGGATTTACTAACTAGCTAAGTATATATTTGTTAAGCAAATGTATATAGCTGCCTCTACCAAAAGAAATACTGGGGCAGAGAAAAAAAAGATTTTTTTTCCTTAAGTAAATGACCTCAGTCTTTTTCTATTCCTATAACTTTTAATAAGTACCTTCTTCTTGGTAGGAGTTTAAAAAAAATCTGTCTTCATATTACATTTATGTCTGCTTAGGGTCTGCTTTATTATAAAACCAAATTTATCCCTATAGGTATGCCTGTGGTTATAAATTTTTTGTGGACAAAAAAGTGCTGACATTTGCAATGATATGAACTAGAGTTTTATAGTTTGGAGCCATACCATGCAGAAGTCAAACATATATTGTTCTGCTTTATATTATTAATGACTGTGGGGAATCCTATAGGATATGGCGATATGTGGATGTTCTTGTGTTTATGTTCTTTGAGTCAGTTTTTGATTTCTGATGATTGATGGCCTGAACAAGTCCCTGCACTTTTCTTGACAGGGTTGTTTTGGGAGTGGTTTGCCATTGCCTGTTTCCTAGGTCTGAGAGAAACTGACTTTGTCCCTAAGGTTGGACTAGTATTCAGTTTCTCAGTTTCTGGCCTTGTGCCTTAACCACTACATCAAATTGGTTCTGATATGGTGATACTGTATACAAGTGAACATATTAGCACCTTTTACTTCTTTCTTCCATAAGTATCCTTTGGATTGGCATATATAGAATCCTGAAGCTTCTGACAACATTTTAATTTAAAGTGGAAGGTGCACCTCTCAGTGAGAGATAAATCAAGAATATGGAAGAGCTAAAGAGGAAGTCAAGAAAAGTAAGGGTATCTAAATGTGTCTCTCAGGATAATGGAAATAGAAATAGATATTCATTGTAGTAAATATACAAATTCTGCCGAAATATAACTTGGTATCATCATCATCTTTTAACAACTCCATAATTCCTTGTGGATTCTGGGCAACTGAATGGAGCCAGCAGAGTGTTTTAATGGCTGGCTGCCCCTCCTGACGCCAATGTGGAGTTTTGTTCAGGAGATATATTCTCAGTATGCCCAGAGAGAGAAATATTTGCCTCTACCTAGGATCGAACTGAGAGCCTCCTGATTGTGAGGCAAGAGTTCCACCTCTAGGCTACCACACCACTCAAATATAACTTGCTGTGACATAAGAGAAATACTGAATATAATCCTCAAATGAACCCCATTAATGATGCTAATATGAGAAGAAAAAATTAGCTGATCAACATTTTTGAATATTCTTCACTCCAAATATACATTATTAAATTAGGAAACAGAAATGGGCATTTTTTAAAACCAACAAAGAAATAGGATTGTGTATACATTTTGTATCTTTAACATTATGAAAGAAACGTTAATTTCTTCTGAATAGGTTGTGTTATTTGTGCACCACACTTGGGTAATAGATCTTAATGTGCAGATGTTGTCATTACAAATTTAATTCACCCACTTGCCTCTCCTTATAACTGAATCCCAAGCGCATTGTGCATTAATTTTAGAGGAAATGGCAAGATCTGTACTGTTGACATGAACACATTCCCAGATGGTTGATATATGAACGATTGATGTGGCTGCAGTAATTAAGATCAGTTTAAGCTGTTTTTAAATCCCATATTGTAGAATCAAATGTATGGAGTGAGTCAGTATAACCAGGGCAAAAAAGAAAAGCAATTATTGCATTCAATCTCACTGCTAATCCGTATTTTATATATATATTTTGAATGATTATGTATTTATTTCACTTTAGACACCACTCAGCTCCAACTGACTCTAGGTGGTTTGGCATATTTGCACATTTTCCTTTCTCCCTCCAGCATAATAATGAAATTAAATACCGGGATGTAGGCAAGGCAAACCACTTCTGAAAAACCTTACCTAAGGATTCCAGGAATTCAGGCATCTCCAGGAATCAGAGTAACAATAACCCTGACTTGAAGGCATCACCATCCTCCTCCTCCTCCCCACCAGGGTATAGATTACAATATACCAGTCAACACCTGACAGAGAAGAAACAGTGCAGTTCTGGGTGCAGATGCGGGACAACCCAAAGAAATACAACAAAATGCGTCTTGGATACAGATAAAAAGGAGTTGAAAGAATTTGTAATAACTAAAGAAACGGTGAAGAAAGGGCCAAGATCAAGAATTGGTTAGCAGCAGGTGAAGATGAACTGCATCTGATTGGTCTCTACCCACTCATTGCCACCACATACTGCAAGGAGGTGAAACTGAAAATAGGTTAACATCTGGCAAAAACTACCTGATAATGAGAGATCTAACAAAAGAGGCAGCAGCAAGCTCAGAATGTGATCAGGAAAATATTAGAGTGTGCAGAAATGAATAGAGTAACGCTTGCAATTAAGGAGAAAGAGCAAACTGAATATTATATGATATGGGATTTATTTTATCAATGGTTACATAACAAAAATAGAAGTTAGAAACAGGGAAACAAAAGATTAGTGAAATAAAGAAGATACAGTATGTTAAAGAGAGATGAGCAAATGTTATGATTAGTATGTTGAATATTATTTTAATATTGTAGAATTAATACTAATTAATGAATAATACTGTAAATTTTGATTATTATTTTACAAATATATTTGTACCTGGATGACACACTGTTCAATTGAAGTTGGAATTATTATATTAAAAAATAAAAAAAANAAAAAAAAAAAAAAATACGCCCCCCCCCCCAAAAAAAAGAGGCAGCAGCAGGTAGCTACAGGCCAATTACCTGCTTACCAACAACTTTCACACAGCTAACTGATATTGTAGCTGATGCAGTTCAACATCATCTAGTTGAAAACAAGCTCTTTCTACCTGGGCAGAAAGGAAACTGCCCAATCAGTAGAGGAACAAAAGTCAGCTCCTAATTGATAAGATGATTCTGAAAAACTGCAAGAGAAGGAAGACCAACTTGAATGTAGCTTGGATTGATTACAAGAAGGCATTTGATTCTGTGCTACATGGTTAATCAAAGGCCTAAAAATAACAGAAGAAACAGGCTGGGTATCCTTCAAGCTGGCAACATCATGTACACTGAAATCAAGAAGATTAATAAGGGAATACATCATAAAAGTGAAGAAGATCTAAAAGTTCTCACTAGTGGAGAACTGCTATCTCATCATCAAGATGTTATTTAAATAATGACTCATTTGAATAAAGTAAAACAAATCAGCTTTGTTTATCAAAATCCAGGTGTTATGCACTTCATTCCAAGTTGAATATAAATATCTCCATAAGGACTTGGCAGAAGAATCACTGGCAGCCACAGTTTTAAAGACCTTTTTTAGTGAAATAAAATTTTTGCTTAGTTCATAAGCAAGAAGCAAACCAATAAATCGTGGGGTTGCTATGGAAAATATTCTGTTCCTTCTCCTCTGCTAAGCACTTGGAAACATTCAGTCAGAAAAGAGGAAACATTCATCAAATATCACAATCTGTTCCATTCATTTCAAAGGAGATTACCAAAGCAGAAGGTGTGTAGAAGATTACCAGAACTGTTGCTGGCATCAGACTAGTGAATGAGAGGAAAATCAATCTTTGCAAATTCCATTTTATCTCATTGAGACAGACAGAGCTGGATAAAACAATGTGTTGTAGGGGTAACATGGCAGAGACGTGTGCTGTCATTCTACCAAGAGTCTCCACCCTGTTCCAGTTCTCTATAATGATTGGGTATTAAAACTGTCACTCAAATATGGTCAAATATTGAGAGTTCCTCCCAGTTCAATTTCTGGAGGAAGTATGGAACTAAAGAGAGCCAGATGTGGGAGGTGAGGATGAAGAGATGCCTTTCAGGTTCTCTAACTCAGAATCTGAACTCTTAATAAACTCTCCATCCTCCAACTATCATTTGCTTGTTCTGACATTAATTCTGTTAATATGTTCATATATTGATATGTCATATATTTGTGCATAGATACATATTCACATATAAATACATTTTACAGTGTAAATGACTAAGAATAACTGTATGACATATGTTCAGAGAATCTCTAACAAAGTTAGCCTGAAATGTAATATTAAGGGAATTTGTTTTTCATCTATTTTTCCATTGATAATTCCATTATCAAATACAATTTTTATTGCATATATTTTTATTGCTCTAAGCTGTCTAAATAATATTCCTGAAGCTAATATCTTAGCTGCCACCTGCAGCAAACTCTTATTGTTGTAAGGATCTTTTTCTTTCCTTCAAAATTAAAGTGTGATCCTTTTAACCCAGCGGTATCTGTTCTTTTTACTGCTGACTTTTCTGATTTGAACATTATTTTGTTATTCATGTATGTGCTGTGTATGTGTATTATACATATATATGGTGTGTGAGTGTGTAGTATGAGCAATAGCATAATCACAAGAGTGCAGGGAAGATATGGAATAGTACAGTTACAGTATAGAATAACAAGTCAGACAAAGCAGAAGGAAGAGAGGAAAATGTTGATGGATAATATATATTGTGAAAGAGGTATAAGGTAAAAATATAAGGTAGTAATTAGATCTAGGATCTAGGAACCTGCATTTGCTTTAAATTTATAGCTGAGTTTGTCAGAAATGGCTTTTTAACATCTATAGGATTGTACAATATGTACAACCCAGCCTTCATTGCACTATATAGCTTTAAGAAATATATTTATTTTTCTTCTGTAAATTCAGTAAGATCTTATAACTCAGATCAATGCCAAGAACAATACAATGCTGAAGAACTGAATTAAATTATTTTTATTAAAGCCAAAGAGCAGTAGTTTAAAATAGCTCTAAAAATTGTTCCTGCGGGAAAAAAAAAGGAAATTCATTAATAGAACACTGGCTTTAAAATCTCAAAGCAGGGCTTAGTTTAATACATTATTTATTTATCTAACTAAATTATATATAGATACAGGTAGCACTTATTGCAAAAAATTAATTCCTTTCCAAGGTTTATTGTACAAGTTATAATGAAATTATTTGTGCTAAAAGTTTCAGCTGGAAGTTCATTTTATAGATTGAAACATTTCACAGTAACAGCATATTAAAAACAAAAACATGATTTTCTTCATTCTTATGGTAAAATCTAGCATTTGTATCCATACATTAATATGAATAACTTCTAATATTAATAACTGACATATAATAGTTAAAACTGGGGACAGTAAAAGGGTTGTACAGGGAATAGCGTAACAGTCTCACACTTTTGAATAATGTGTGGAGTTCCATTACTATTGGCAACTGATATATAAATTTAGGTTATTCATAGGATGGTGTTTTAAAGCAGTAGACTCCATATGTTTTGATTCCTGACTTGAAATCTTGTGACTAACTCTGGACTTGAAGCAGCTGATGGCTCTTCTACAATGCTTGGATTTCATTTGAACATTCTTGTGCCTGTTCTGGATTTGGAACTCTTTCAACACAAGCTTGTTGGAGGTTTGGGGACTTGATTTGTCTAGTGTGTTTATGTGTGTGTGCATTTGCACTTATATTTATTTGCTTCAAAAACTTCTCAGTAAAGTTTGCAATCATGTCTCCGTGTTTTTCTGGCTATGTGGCCAGAGACAGGGCAGATAATGATTTTCAGAAATTGCTTTGAAGTCCTGAATCTCTTCGATAAAAAAAACCGAAAACCCAGAGGAATTGTGAAATGAACTTAAAGAAGTTGTTAAAGGTGAACATCACTGTGAAAGATGAAGAAATAGATGAAAGCAAATTGGATGTCAAACAAACCGTGAGAATTGCCCAGAAGTGAAGGGAATCCAAAGAAATAACTCAGGAAGGAAGTTCACAAAGACTTTCAGAAAGCTATTGGAACAGACAAGATACAACATTATACATCATCTACAAAAGCACTGAAGATAGAATTAAACATGGAAAAACAATGAGAACCTTCCAAAAAGATCTCTGAATTCAGGACTTTGAAATCATATGTTAAAGAATGCCATTGGACAGATAATAGCTGATTCAAAGAAGATCAAACAAAGATGAAAGGAGTATGCTGAAATAATGTTAACATCCAAAATATCTTAGAAGATATTACAAAACCTTTTAGTACTAAAAGATAAAGTTAGATCATCACTGTGGTCAATATCAAGTTAGAGGACTATAAGAATTAATAGAATATATGGCAAGCAAAGGAAGAAATACAGGTTGTAGCCAAACGGTGCCAGCAAATCTGGAGAACAACTTACTAGAACAGGTTGGAAGAGATCAATCAACATTCTGATACCAAAAATGGAGTCTTAACAAAATATGCAATCTATTGTGCAGTGTTCTTATTTTCAAACTGAGCAAAATAATGCTTAATACTATCCAGGAAAGATAGCCCTACATGCAAAAATGGCCAGGTGTTCAAGCTGGATTTAAAAAAGGCAAGGAACACAAGGCATTATTTCTGATGCAGGCTGGAAAGCCAAAAAATATTAAAAATGTGTCATTATGTGCTTCATTGATTATAGAAAGCCTATGACTGAGTTGATCATGTCAGACTGAGGAATGTGCTTATGAAACTGGGAATCCCAGAACATCTCATTATCATGAGAACTCTATAAACAGCTCAAAAAATTATAGTACACACAGAACATGACAAAGCAGATTGGTTCCATGTTAGCAAATGAATGTGATAAGGCTACATACTTTCTCCTTATTTATTCATTCTGTGTGCTAGAATTTATATTAAGAGAAGCTATATTGGAAGAAATTGAATATAGCTTTAAATCAGAGGAAGAGGAATCAACAACCTACATCATGCTAATGACACTATAGGTAGGGCTCATTTAGCAGCTTCATTTGCTGTTAATGACAGTGATGAAAAGTAGCTTTATAACTAATGGTCACATTTACAACCTTCAGAAATCCATAAAGAAAGGAAAGCTGAAGTAAGATCATAAGCACAGTTCTGGTTTCACTTTACAACTAAGTTACCAGTCCCAGTTGTAGTCACTAAATGAAGACTGTCTGTACTCTAATAGCTAAAAATGCAAAGGACCTGCAAGTTCTAGTAATAAAAGTTAAGGAGTCTAGGATTAAACATAAAGTAGTAATAACATTTGCAACAACCAACCTTAAAATTGACAGTGAAGATATTGAAGTGGTAGATATCTTCTGCCTTTTAGGACCAACCATCAATAGTAAAGAAGTAAACAGTCAAGAAATATTGGCAGACTAGCAGACATGAAAGTCTTGGAAAAGATATTCAGATGCCATGATGTGTCCATATTTACAAAAATCAGAATTGTGCAGGCAATAGTGTCCTCTGTGACACTGTAGAAACAAAAATGGGATCTTGCAGAAGCAGAGTATTGACATTTTGAAATTTGAAAACTTCTGAAAATGCTGTGAACAGCTAAGAAGCCAAATTAATTGATCATTGCACGGATCAAGCCAGTGTTCTCACTCAAGGCACAAATTGCCAGGCTCAAATTATCCAACTATGGACACATATATCTGGAGAAGGTTGGGAAAGGTGGAAAGGAAAGAGAAAAATAAAACATTGGATGAACTGAAGGATGAGATTTTGGGGAGATGGAGAAATGTATGTAGCTGCTAAGAATTGATGTTGACTTGATAGCACATCAATCAATATTCTGAAGAAGTTGCTAATTATTGTTGCTATTGTTATTTACTATATTATTGGAGTCTTACATTTTAGACTCAAAGATCCAAGAACCACAAGTAATTGCATTCCAATATATCAAGCATGACTTTTTCATCAACTGCTGTTTCCTTTTAAAAAAATACGGATAACATACTTCTAGATTCAGGCTCCCTTTGTACAAATTATGTGCTATCCTCTTGACCAATGACCAATGATTTTCACAACCACCCCTTCACATCCATTTTTGTATCTGGACTGAAAGCTACTGGCTAGCTTTGGGCAATACGATTTTGCTGAACTAATGATGATTTGGCTGATCTCCAACAGCATGAAAATATAAGTAAAGTTTTTATAAACTATTTACTGTTCCTTAAATGGAAATTGTCCAACCGAGATCAGTCCTATGTTCACAAAATTAGCTCTGAGTGTTTTTAGCTGAAAATTTAATTTTAATAAGACACATTGCATCAGACACTTTCGTCCATGTGGGTGGAACAGCTACGTGCAGCTTTAATGTTCTGTTTCTTTAACCTGGAAGCATGTAGTATTCATCAGCAGCATGAGCCTATTAGCAAGTTTCAGTGTCGGAAGCTTCAGCCATAAAAATAATGAGTGTAATTCATTCACTCCATGTGCAATTTTGCATTTATTCATAACTTCTTCGTTGAAGACCAAAAAAAAGTGCTTCAGTTCATTACAATTTTTAGAGTTCAAAAGTAATTTCATTGATAAGGTCTGTGTTACCGTCATAATGTGCCTACCTACACATGTATGAGTCACCATTTCTTTTCATTATTCTAACTCTTTAAAAAAAGAACAAACTGTCTGGAATTTTTTTTTCTTTACCTCATTTGCTCTCTATTCTCAACATCAGGATACTTTACCTCCTTTTCATCTAAGATTTGCTCTGACATTCAAATCCAGGTAATACTGCTATTGTATTAGGTTTGGCTTACAGGTAATCCTTGGTTAATGACCATTTGTTGAGTGACTGGCATTATGATGGCACTGAACAAATGTAGTGAGGGCTGGTTCTCAAAGTTATGGCTGTTGCAGCACCCCTCACGTTTGCACCCCTCTCCCACGGCTGTTGCAGCACCCCCCATGGTCCCCACCCCCCACAGGATCAAAATTTTGGTGCTTGGCAGTTCACCCACATTTAGGACTGCTAGGTGCACTTCAACTCCTTCCATCCTCCTATCTCCCCCAACTCTGCCCCTTTTGGACACCCCACTGACCAGCATTCTACTCTGCATTCTCACCACCCTGCCCTCTGTCTCATCCAGTACAATGGCCTTTTAGCTTTGTTCTCCCAAGGATAATCTGGACAGCGCCCAACTGGATTTGAATCAACCACAGCAGGTGCCAATATTGGAAATAAAAATGTGGGCTGGTTGATAATCCTAACTGTGACTGTGGGAACGTGCCACAAACTTTGCAGCATATTGCAACAGAACGCTCCCTCAGAAGTTTCCCTGGATCTGTGTTATCAGGGCACTGCTGATAACAACAACAACAACAACAACAACAACAACATACTCTGCAGTCCTCCAGAAAGGCCACATATGGCCAGCAGCTCCCTTGTGAAGGGCCAGGCCTGGTGCACATCATCAAAAGAGGAAGAAGATGGCAAAGGTCAGCTAAAGGCATGAGGGAGTGGCAGAGATGACAGAGTGCAGGGCAGTGAGAATGCAGGGTGGAGGATAGGGCAATGGAGGGCAAAGTGGCAGAGTTCAGAGTGGCCAAAATGGCAGAGGTGGGAGGCAGATCATCAACTGAGAGGAAGTTGAAGTACAGGTGAACGCAGCACAGGAGGGTGATCTCCTTGTCTAACAATGACATGATCCTAATCATCACAGCCGGGACTACCAAAGGGGTCATTGCTAAGTTGTGCAGCCACAGCATATTTTGTCTAATGACTACATTACTTAGCAACAGAAATTCTGGACCCTGTTAGGGTCATTAAGGGAGAAGTGCACGTATTTCCAACTGTTTTTGCCAGCTCTTAAATCAGCTAGCTTCCGTATTAATTTGTTCTACTATTCCTGAAAAACCTCTAATTCAAACTTCATTAACAATAAAATATTAGTAATTAAAGCTTACAAACGCTTAATTTAACAGAATGCTTAATTTTCGAAGAAGGGGAATGGTGTTACTGATCTTTACTTAATGACCGACTTCATTCTATTGCAGGTGTCTATAGAGCAGTTAATGACACATGGAACACTCTAATGCTAATTCATTTCAAAGTTGTCATCAGAGCAGAACTTTTACCAGTCAGCAAAATAATCTGGAGAACATCAAAGAGAACCAGGATGGGTTACAGGAGCATATTTTAAAATAAAGGTAGTCTTCATTCATTTACTGACCATTAGAAGTTACAGCAGCATTCAAAAAAGCAATTTATGATCAGTCTTCACACTTATGCCTGCTTATCATGTGATCAGAATTCAGGTACTTGGCAACTGGGATGTAGTAATGATGTTTGCAGCTTCCCAGGGTCAAAAACAGTTAACAGGGAAACAGGATTCACTTAACAAACTCATGATTCACTTAACTGCAGTGACTCCTTCTCCTACATCTACTGTACCTACTTTCTCCAACTCCATCACTAGTTTTGTTTGTTTGTTCGGCTAAGTAAACAAGCTAAGGCTTCTACTAAAACTTAATGTGTACAACTATTGATGATGTTTTTCAATTTGCCCTTTCTCTAATACTGGAGTTTTAAGTTATGTTGTGCTTCAGGCAGTGGTGGGATCCCCCAAAATTTACTACCAGTTCTGTGGGTGTGGCTTGGTGGACGTGGTGTGGTTTGGTGGGCGTGGCAGGGGAAAGATACTGTAAAATCCCCATTCCTTCCTCACCCCACTAACCTGATTTCCAGCCCCGTTCTCCTGTGCAGGGCAACNAAAATTTCCACTACCGGTTCTCCTGAACTGGTCAGAACCTGCTGAATACTACCTCTGTCTTCAGGGGACTAGGTTTCAAATCACCAGTGAGATTCAAACTAGAAGAACCAGATTGGAAATTAGAAAGTATCTGGCACATTGATCATGGACAGTACAGTGGGCATTTTGTAACAATGTCAAACAAATTTCCATTGTAGTGTATGGAAATTTTATTTAATTTATTTAGTTTATTTAATTTATCTTTTGCAGATAAAAAAGTTGTCAACGTTTTATAAATCATTCTCTCTCTTGTACAAAAAAAGGTCATGCGGAGACTATAAATTTGTTGCATAAATAGGAATTTAAGAACTGTCATTTGATAATTATAGGCCTATGACTAACAGTAATAAGGTATGACCTGCTATTTTAATTGTAGGTGTGTGGTTATTATCAATATATGTGTTGAATTATTTGACTGTTCCTTTTTGCTATGTTCTAACTAGAATATTTCAAAAATCAATATGACATTTTTAACAGATAAAATCTGTTAAAGGACAGTTACTAAAATACGAATGTTAACTTTTCACAAAAATAAATATATTGTTTTATATATTTGTGATGGGAAGCAAACCAGAAAATCATGTAGTAGGTGACTAATTTTGGGGAAAAAATGCATATCAAGTAAAAAAAAATAGTTCACGCCTGATTTTATACAACATTTTGTTTAAAAGTTCCTTTTTAGCTACTGTTGTCTATAAGAAGTTATAGATAGATGAACATATGGTTTTAGAATTAGAAAAAAAGGAAGTAAAATATAGATAATTCTACAGATAGAAAAGTCATTCAGACATTCTAGAATTATATGTACCCCCCCAAATCCCTACAGAACTTTACTGCCAAACTGTAATATGCTAGAAGGAAGAAGAGTACTAATTATGTTGGGAATAATCCTACTAGCTGCATGTAATTTAATTTACTATATAGACATACAGTCATTATTGCATTTTTTTGGCTCCACCAAATCTTTGCAGTGAAATTCTTAGTCCATATATATATTTATATATATATATATTTAGGCAGGAAAGACTAAACATTTGAAAATTGTATGGAGAGGTATTTCTTAAATCACTTTTTCAAATCCAGCAACTGCAAAGATGGACTAGATTTTAACTTATTCAATTTCCAACCAACATGGCTAATGGTTATGGCACCTAGAACATTATAAGTCCATTCAGCCCAAAAGTATTTAATTGGAAAAGTATAATTTTAGATTCTGATTGCTTAAAATTGACTAAAGGATGTGAGATCCAAGTACTGCATTGAATTAACTCAGTTGGAAAGATTTGTTGCCTCCCTGTGTTAGGGATTTAGCACCAAAAATGTGAAAGCAGTTAACTTATACATTAAGAAACCAAGCCTAGCTTAATGTTAAATTGGAGACAATTAACATTAAGGGAAAGAATAGCTATAAAATATTTTTAATAATAAAAATAATTTATTAAACTTGTATTCGTCTTTGAACTTACAAACACTGAGACAAATTTCAGAGAAATAGTCTTATTTGATGGTGAAGTCTGTCATAATTAAAATCTGCACAATTATATCTGATAATGCTAGCAATAGCCATTCAAGAGCCTGACACATCTGGTAATAATGAATTTCTTCCATTCTGATTTGATCACTGCAACACATCTTACAAAGGACTATCCTAAGGCTTTAGTGCATGCAGACTGTGGCAGCTAGTATGTTAACTGGTATGTAATATAGATAGTCCTCGACTTACAACCACAATTG
>AZIM01001534.1:132856-142870 GCA_000516915.1 Ophiophagus hannah
TCCTTTCCTTTCCTTTCCTTTCCTTTCGGGACAATGAAAAGAACAACTTTAATGCAATTAATCTTTGCTTGTGATAAGAGGGAAAAAATAATTTACGTAATCTGCTTCTTGTTTACAAAGCAATAGAGCATGTGAAAATTGAAGAAAAAAACCTCAAAGAACTGTTAGTAGATAAAATATTCCTCTTGATGGGTTTTAAAAATTTCTTTAATGTTTGTCATGTGTAAAGATGAAAAATACAGCCCTAACCCTATTAATTACATTGATTAATAGTTAAGAACTCTATGGTGTCTTGATGAATGTCTGTGAAATGAAAGATGCAGCACTGAGAAAAGCCCACTTTAAAGGACAAGCAAAGTTTACAATCCTTGAACATTCACTTTCTGCCATAATGTAAAAGACAATATCATTGTATTAGGACAAGAAGAACCCTTGCACTCACCCAGAAATTGGATTTCAACTCAATCCCAGTCAGTACAGTGGATGAGAAGTACAATAGGAAGTGTTCAGTGGTGGGATTCAAAGATTTTTACCACTGGTTCGATGGACGTGGCTTGGTGGGTGCGCTTTGCATGTGTGCACACACTTTGCACGTGCACGCCAAACACACGTTTACACAGGCGCAGAGGTGTTCCAACTCACCTTTTGCAAGCCTGCACTCTCCCGGTCGCTTCANTCCCGGTCGCTTCAGCAGCTGCCGCACAGCACTCTGCTGTGCCACGCAAAGCAGCTNNNCTTCAAAAGCAGGGAATAAAGGTGAGTATAGGAGCCTGGGTGGGCCCAACAGCAGAGTGGTGGAGAGAACAGGTTCAGTCTCCACTGCTTATCAGTATTACCGGCTCGGCAGAACCGGGCTGAACCAGNGGCTGAACCAGTAGAATACCACCACTGGAAGTGTTTCAGTAACACATGAACATTGTGGCTTCCCCCATTTGTGTTGAAGGCACTGTTTAAGGCCCTTCTGGATTGAAAGGATTAGCCAGTGACATCACCATTGATGTTGGGATGCCCGTAGGACCTTCTTTCATGTCCCCATCAAGGAGCTGGAGCAAGTGATGGGAGCTCATCCCGCCACACAGAAGCACTTGGGTCTCAAATGTGGGCTTGCTAACCTCTAACAACCCAGTGTCCTAACAATGTGAGTCACCGCGCTTCTTAACATTGTGGCTGAGTCTACATAACACATTAATAACAACATGGTATGTTTGCATTTAGAATATTGGGTGGATTGAATCATGCTTTAGGACTTAAGATATTGCATGAATCACAGAGTTCTCTTTATATCAAGATTTATTAACATGAAAGGATAATCACTCCAAAGCAAGGGAAATAATTTTCTAAATGACAATTTAAAAGTGAAATGAAAATTATTCACTTGTTGGAGCAATTATGTAATTCGGTATACATTTAGGTGGTGACTTTCTGAATTTCTCATAACTTGACATGATGTACCAGAAGGGAAACAGCTCTGGAATCTGTGGCTAGTTGTATATATAATAGCTGGATCTTATTAATCTGAGAATCATTTCTTATACCAGTAGAGGTCATCTTCCCTTATACAGATTAATTATTAGTTTAGAAGAAATACATTGTGGAAGGTAAAAATGGAGATGGAAGGCCATGTTTATTTCATTCTTCTGATTTTTGCTCTCTCAGGAGGAAAAATCTGACAAAAGTTTTTATAGTTCTTTCATCTGTATTTGAACCAAAATTTTTATAACAGAGGCATCTGCTGAGAGAGTTAACAAAATTTAAAATCTCGACAGCATAATTGTGACTGAGGGTTCTTTTTACCTGTCTGCAGATGTGTCTGTTTTGAAGTTTATCTATTACTTATTCAAATATTGAAAATGAGAGTTTTCAACACAAAATTGAACAAGAACTAAAGAAACATAATATTCTCTATGTATCTTTTTCTTCAGTATTTCACTTCCCATGAAGATAATTTACTCGAAGAAAGCAAGTATAGCTCTATTAAAATGAGCATGAATGTTATTGATCTGTAAGAAAGAAATCTTCTTACAGATTTAATCTTTTCCTCCCCACAATGTTCTATATGTCATTGTACATTCATTGATTGATGATTGATTATGTGCAATGCAATCAAATTGTTTTCAACTCCTACCAACCCATAGGTAAGATTTTTTGCAGGACAATCAATGCCTAATCTGTTCTCTTAAGTCTCTCAAGGGTGAACTATTTTCCCATTTTATTGACTATTCACCCATTTTACAAACTCTTTATAGTCACCTTTCATTTTTACTTCCCTGAAAAGCTCAATATAAATCTGTAAACTTAGTTCTCTGCTTACCCTAACTTTTGGTAATTTATGAACAATTTAAAATGGTGTTCTTCAAAGCAAGTCATTAAGGAGCTCCTTATTTCCTCTCCAAGAATAAAATTGTTCATTTATTTCTATTGTTTGTTTTCTATTTTTTTAACCATTTACTAAAAAGAACTTTTTATGCCATGGCCACTAAGTTGCCATGGCTAAGAATGCCTTTGGCCCATATTATTGTACTGCCAACTTTCCGTATATTGCTTCTAAATTAAAAACAATCTTTTTTAAAAAAATATATCAAAAAATCTGGTAAATGACTTGTTGATAGACTTGTGCTGTTTATAATTTCAGCTCATCATCTCCAGCCTTAACCCAAGATGGTTTATTTTCTTAGGAAATAATGGGCTGTGATTTCACTGTTATTTTGACATGACACAAAAATCAAACATGAAAGGATATCCTGCTGTAAATATAATCACGTAGTATGCTTCATCTTGGCAATTCCCCTGAGCTCATCTGAATTCTTCTTTCAATATTAAAGTTTATAATTTAATTGGCTAGAGTCAAGGTGGAAGTGTGACCTGATTCATCATTACATTAAGCTGGTTTACCTTTTAAAAAAAAGACAAGGTTGTTAAACAAACTGTAAGATGTAGGATTCAGACATCGTGCTAGAACAAAACCTCATTATAATTTAGCATTATGCATGAATAAGAATGTGCTGCAAATATCACCTGTTTTTTGTATTTTTGAGTGAAGAAAGAAATCAGTAAGACAAGAGTTAACATTTAATCTTAAAAATTAAAAATACTACTTTATAATAGGCTTATTAAAGTTTATAAATTCAAAGATAAAAAACTAATGCAAACGAAAAAAATATAAAAACTAAAAAAGTGCATTTTTTTAAAAGAAAAAAGAAAAAAAATTAATAAAAAAGAAAGATATATAAGCAAATAACTTTCTCCATCATCACAAGTATAAACAGTTGCAGTAACTTGTCACTTTCTGGTACTATAACAAAAGAACTCTTCCTCCCATATCTCATCTCTTAACTGCAAGCAAATTTGACATGTCTTTTTTGTAAATTCAAGATAAAATGTTATCCAGGCATTTCTTCTAGTTTATTATTTGTACAGTATAAATCTTTCAATTGTTTAGCCATCACCCAGTTTCATTTGTAAATTCAACATCTTTTTCCATACCATTCTTGTAGTCTGTTATTTTAAAATCCATACTTAAATTAACTTCTGAGTGCATTGTTACCAAAAAAACCCTTAAATTCTTCTAAAGTTAGAATATTTTGCTCCAATTTGTACTAGTGGCTCTCTTGTACCTTAATTTAATTATGCCAAAAGGAATTTTCTTAATTTAAACATTATGCAATCTTTCTATTTGTTTTTCATCTTTGTTTATTCTTAAGATATGGTAGATATTTTAAGTTTTCTATAAGCTGTAAGCTGCCAAGAATCATCAGATAATGGTAGTATATAAGTTTAATATCTACTTAATAAATAAACTAGGAATGTATTCTGGGTACCTGTGTAGCTTTTTCTATAAGAAAAAATATCTTTAGACCACAATTGCATAAAAATAGAGATGCATCATTACACATTGCTCATTGCTTTCCTTTACAGTATATATTTTCTAAATGTGCCATATAGTGTCCTATTTGTTTATGAAATATATTTATGCTCTACATTTTGAGCTAGTTAGGTTTACAAAAGTTTAGAAATGAATTGAATTCAAAACTATAATTTAGAAGAAGACAAAATCCTCTGGGACATGGCATATGTTGACAGAATCTAAGCATTTTTGTAAATGAAATAACTAGCCAGAGATAGAGATGCCACTAAATAAAGCATTTTTAATATATAATCTGAAAAATATTCTTTTCAGATTATATAAATTTGCAGTTAGTCTGATTACAATTGCTCAAATTCCAGGTTCTTTCCAAATAAACTCTGCTAGATGATGCTCTCTTCTGATGATGGTAGCCCAGCTACATCTTTAACCTCTTTTGAACTAGAAATTATGATGTGTCCATGTACCATATGTCCATTCTATATTAGTAATCCATGTAAACCTGCAACAGTGATACATGTAATACAAAATTTTCTACTTTTTCTGTCAGGTCAGCAAAGCAAGAAAAGTTGAATCATATAGCTGTAATCTACCTATTCATAGTATATTATATCCTTTCCTTTTTAGACTAAAGAAAAAATCCCAGTCTATTGAAATTTCTGCATCAGGTTATGAACCTCTGCCATCAGCAGCACAACATGCCCTGCAACCAACTAAGCCTACAGCTCTCAACAACACGACAACATCTGAAGAGGAGCAGAATAACACTGCAAATTCCCAGCGGCGCAATCCACGGAAGGGTGAACTGAAGAGATACTACACAATTGGTAAGCGAACAGACTACTTTCTCCATCAAAAATATCTAATGTCCTTGCTTTGTGGAATGATTGGTAGAATAATCATTTATTTTCTGGATGAAGATTAGAATGTGTCTTTAAGCTGTCATGATCTTGTTTTATTCTTCTATTTGGCAGCATGTTAGGTTTAGGAAGGCACCAAATGCTTAAAGAAGTGCATTTTTTCATCTCCTAAATAAGGATTATGAAATATTATAAATGTAACTAGCAACCAATGGCAGATTATTCTGTAGAAAAGCAAGAGACTAATAGAAATGGAAAATTATGATAGCTACCATTTTGTTATTCTATACTCTGGTAACCTGACCATTTATTCAGAGACATGAATGCTAAATCTTGCTATGATTTTTAGATTGCATTTATTTGAAGGCATATTATTGTAGGAGGCAAACTGTCCAGGCCTCCAATGCCTTGTGATTGCATCTAATGCCAAATGTATTACAAATGGAAGGCATCTATTGTAGAGAAATTATATAACAGGAGAACGTACTCTCTATTATTTATTTTTCTAACCAAGAAGTATAGATATTTTGACTATGATCCTCCATACTTCCTTGAACACACTCTGAAAATGACTTGCATAATAAAGATGTATATAATAGTTTAATTTATTTTCACATAATACCTCTAATTAATTTTTGATTGATTGTGTGCCATCAAGTCAACGTTGAGTCTCAGCAACCACATAGATAAATTTTCTGCATGGTAACCTGTCCCTAACCTGGTTTTTTGGATGTTCCAACATTGTCAGTATAACAATCGATCAATTGTTAATAGTCATCCTCTTTCCTTCCTCTTTTCCCAGCACTAAAGCCACCTCTAGAGAATTAAATCTTATAATTATGGGATATGTTTTTAAAAACATTTATTAGGACCTGTGAAGGCCCAATGGCTCTCTACTTTATTTTTCTGCTAGCTATCCTGGCATAAAGGGAGAAAATTGGTTTAATGCTAATTGCTTTGTCTTGCTCTAATCACTGCTTTTATGTGAGGAAAAGAACAACCACAGCCCATAAATTTCTTTCTCTTTACACAACATTCAGGCCTACATTATTAAAGTAGGACATGATGTATATCAGGTGATGAAAGAAACCATGTTTCTGCTTCTCATTTACAAGTCCTTACTTGTTCCTCTTGCAACCACTTGGAACTATTTCAGAATCTGGTGTACATTTTCTGTACTGTTTGTAGTGGCAGATTATAGTGTTGCGTTGTAGTACTTTAAAGTTTTTTCTTTTTTTAAAAAAATTATTTATTTATTTTCAAAATTNTCTGTACTGTTTGTAGTGGCAGATTATAGTGTTGCGTTGTAGTACTTTAAAGTTTTTTCTTTTTTAAAAAAAATTATTTATTTATTTTCAAAATTATACATCTCTATTTACATTGTTAACAGTATTGTGTCATCGATATTTCTTTTAGTTATTTCTATTGGTGAAATATAATAACTAAAATATAGTAAATGAAAATGCAATGGTAATAATACAGAAAAGGCAAGAATGTATACATAATAATGATTAAAATAAAACTCAGGAGGAAAAAAAGAGATTCTGGTAGAAAACAAGACATCTGGTCCACTTTGACACTGAATACCAGGAAGAAATAGTGTTAGCTTTGTTTTTTTTCTGGACTTTGCTATTTCTAACTTAAATGGATATAGATTTGATAATATTTATTGTGAAAAAACAAAAGTGTTTGCAAATGAAAGCTGCCAATGCTCTACTTTAATTTCTTAGAAATATTTAAACTGGCATTTAAATGATTGTAACTTTCGAAGAGTTTTGCCTGAGTAATAAATGGGAAGTTCATTTTTAGTATCAGCTGAGAACCATTTAATGCTCTAGGAATTTTGTACCAAATGAAGAAAATCCTGAAGTGCATCCATAGCAGAGGAGAAATTAGGTTTCGGCTTTTGCACACAGCAGTCACAAAAGACAAAATTTTTTATTTATTTTTTGATTTGGAGCCAGAAGTCAGTCTGGCACTTTGTGACAAAATTGCAAATCAACAGGAACTATATTTTATTATTACTATGTGCTTAGATCAGGGGTTATAACAGGACCACTTTCCATGCCCCCACAAGACATAGAAATACATTCTTCACAGACAAAAGGGGGGCAAATAACCTTAGCTACTAGATTTTTAAGTCAGAAGTAAGCTAGAAGAGAAAATGAAAAGGTAAGAAGGTAAAAAACAAACCATTTGCTCAGAAGCGAAACTGATTTATTTACCAAGTATCTGGGATAGGAGATATTTTATAAGCTGTTGCCTCTCTAAATAGAAAAATCTATGAACATTCTTTCTCTGAGCTTACTTAGGTAGTCTATCCAGTGTCCCACTTCTGATTTTGAGTAGAATATTGTAGGTATTTGGATGGAAAATTAGGAGGGGCTGACACTTCCTCTAGCAATTAGGAACGCTTGCAGCCTTTGTCCCAATTTTTGTCCAAACTGTATAATATTTGTGACAATTTCCTGGATTTGGTTTGAATACCTAATTTCTGGGCTGATGTGACTTCATATTGACTAGGCAGATTCTGAGGGTGCAAGAAGGTTTTTGTGACAGGTGCACCCGGTAGAGGAAAGTTGCAGAGATACTCTATTGCAGGAGCAGACCAAATGGCATTTAGTTTCAGTCTGCAGCATATCTAGCTATGTTTTGGAATGATTTCATCTGAAAACTCAGATAGTTGTACCTCACAAAGTAAACAAATTTTTAATAGATATTAAGCAGCAGCAGCAATTTGGTGGTATATCCATTTTTATAGGAGAAGGATCAGCAGAGTCTGGTGGGGAGGGAGTTAAGAGAGAGATCAGCCTAGAATCATTCTGTTCCCACAAACAGAATGAGTCCAACCCCTCTTAAATTTTATTAACTTTTATCTAGTGCCAATTTAGTGCTGGCCATTAGTGGACTGCATAAACGTCAGACGTGAAGAATCAGAACTACATATTAAGTGAACTTTAATTGACCAGATTTTTATGTGTAGGCTTGAATAAATCTGTGCTGCAATTTAATGGATGGTCCTGATCCTTTGCGCTCCACTTTAAGTTCAACACTAAATTTGTGTGAGATAAGGGTCAACAGACTTTAGGAGGGTTGGACTCAGACCACTTGTGAGAACGTAGTGACTCTAGGCTGATGATGCACTTAACTCCACCCCCAGCTCCACCTGTTCTCCTACATGATCTCTCGGAAAGGATACCTGTGAGCAGATACTTCTTACTGTTTTGCAATATGTAATATCTGGTGGACTAAATCGTATAAAACTGAGTGTATCCACTTTTTTGAATCCAGAGGAAGAATTTTGATTGTTGGTTTGTTTGCAGAAGCAAGATAGCAGAAGATGTATTCAGTAACTCCAGTTATAACCAGAGGGAGTGAGAGCTACTCTTTTGGTTGGTTTGCAGCAACTGTATTTTCTTGCTCCTTAATACTCCATCCACCACACACACAATATTCTGAAATGTTCTTTTCCATTTAAAGTTTTTTCTGGTAGCTAGAAAAGAGGTGTTTCTTGCTACATATTAATAATTTTTGGGATACCAGGGTGTGGGGAGGGGGATTTATTTATTTTAGTAATTATTGCATTGCATTGTCTAGTCCAATTTTATTGTAGGACAGTCAGTTCAGAGTCTGGTGGTCCCTAAATTAATTTCACTGATCTCAGGTGATGATTCAGAAAAGTTGCAACCACTGTACTTTTGATATGAAAACATCTAAACATTCATTTGATTCTGCTGAGCTGGAAAACTAAACAATTAAAGCAGGTTATACAAGGACAGAAGGCCATAAGGAAATTCAAGAACTGTTCTCTCTCATTATTTGAATATATTTCTTCACTTAGGCGTAGTGAAAAGCTATCTCAGCTTCAGTTACTAATATCTTCTACTGTTGGAACTATCCCTCAGACACTGGAACTCAGCTGTCACCTGTGCTTATTGTAGGATTTAATTCCTAAGTTGTCTTATACAATGTGGCACAGTCCACAAGGAGATTCAGAATAATGTGACCCCTGTTCCACTTGAAAAAAAATGCCCCCATTAAATAATTTTCAAATTTCCCCAGGTTATCCATAATCCTAATTTCTTTTACTAGGAGGGAGAGTAAACCTCACTTGCATTGACATTATTAATTGTACCAGCTTCTTATTCAGTTCAACGAATAGACACATTCAATATATTTGGTGCAAAGAATGGTAGGAATTTCTGCTTGTGCCTTATTTTTCTTTTCTTTGCTATTGAATTTCCACCATATAATAAATTTGTGTATGCGTGTGTGTTTGTGTGCATCTCTGCATATATAGACCTATGCTAACAGTTTAGGGCAGCAATTATTCAATATTTATGGCCCCTACTGTTTAATAAATATAGTTGTTAATTGGCCAAATATATTCATGATGAAACATGTAACAGTAAGCAGCAGCAGCATACCATGAATTCAGTGTATCTAATTGGTATTCAAGTTATATTTTTTAATCTATTCAATTTGCATAAGATAAAATGTCTTTCCTCAGTACTAAAGAAAATTGTGGCAAAAATAATTTGCTTCTAAAGCTACAAAGCTGCAGTATGACTGTTTTGTTTTTTTGCTGAAAGAACATGAACATACAATATACTTCGGTGTGTAATAAAAATCTTGTGAAATCCGGTGACAGATTGAATGATCTTCTTTCCTTTTTTAAATAATCAAAACAATAAGGACATTGATGACCTATTTATTTCCTTGCCTCATTTCAGATTTTTTTTTATAGCTATGAATGGTTGAGGAAATATAGTTTTGGGAGTGTTTTTTTTTAAAGTAAGAATGTGTCTAAGAGAAAAATATTGACTTCCTGGTCTATTCAGGTTAAGGAACATATACAGCCTTAATGGGTAATAAAACTGAGCTCATTGTTTGTATCAGCTGCAGCCTTATGGGTTCTTTTTTCAACTGCATTTGCGGATTAGATGTGCATGATGTGTATGAAAGCAGTTATGCGCTTGGGTGCTGTATATTTATGAGCCACGCATTCATAATCTAGATCTTTAAAAATGTCAGCTAAGATCTATATCATGGTCACATTTTCAGATAAACATGGCATGTCCCTAATTCATTTTTACATTATATAAACGTCCATGTTTTCATTGTCTTCTGGTTTCCTATGGCTAGAGTATAATTCAGATTTCAAAACAGCTATGAATTTGATAATGATGATTAACATATTTGAGCGACAGTCTGCTAATATTGCATACATTTTTTCAGAATCATTGAAAATTGAAATACCTTACAGGAGAAGGAAGGAAGGAAGGAAGGAAG
>AZIM01001534.1:171841-183505 GCA_000516915.1 Ophiophagus hannah
GAGCTCCAGATTATGTTGATGGGTCAGATTATGTTGATGGGTCAGACAGTTTTATTTACCTTGGCTGCTGTTTATGTGTTTATTGGGATGTCAGATGTTATTCTTTGGAATAGCATCCTGCTGAAGCAAAAATAAAGTCAGTTCATTTTTGTTTGTGATGAACTCCAAACCAGTTTCTGAATGGAAATACCCAACTTAGTATTTTGCTACTCTTTTCATTGGATGAACTTAGATGAATGCATACCAATGCTTTCCTCTTTTTCTGCATCCAGTTTAGTGACTCTCAAGAAAACTGCAGAGACTGAATTTCAGATTAGTACTAATGTTGAGATGTGTCCTTGAATTATTAAAACAAGCAGGGTACTGTTTTGCTTTTTCAAGATAGATGTTCATATTAGTAATGGATCTCAGTAGAGTTTGATGTCCTAATGCATTATAGAACTAACTGTAACTAATTCAGTTTGTTCTGTAATCACACGTGTTTCCTGTGGCTAATGTTGGAGTCAGTCCAGTGGGGTGACTGAATCATTAAAGTTCAGAGAGCCTGTTTCCTAAAAAGGAAACGGGCACCCCACACTTTAAAGCACTTCATGTGAACAGGAGATATACGATAGCAGCAAATCATTTTGTCTGCAGCCTGGAGCCCAAGCAATTACCAAGTAGAACTGACTTCTGCTACTTCTTCATATATTCAGCATTTATTGTTTGTTTTTCTGAAGATATCAACAGCAATGTCCTGGTCACAAGTGAAAGGTATGTTTGATCTGCTTTGCTAAAAATAGTGCTGCTGTTTTAACAAACTTTTAATTTTGCAAGTCTGTGCATATTTGCTTAAGTGAGAATCCTAATGAAAGCTACAGAATTTACTCACCAGGAAACTTAGTAAGAATTGGGGTACACAATCAATGTTACAGTTCGATTTGGTAGGTGAAAATGAGCAAGGAAATCATTCCGAAGGGAGAGGAAAAGTATTTTCAATATTTTGGGACAAACTGTTTATTCTTAATAGATTATTAAATAGTACACAGGACTTTTTTTTAATCATTTAAATATGGGTAGTCCTAAACTTATAACTACAATTGAGCCCCAAATTCTATTGCTAAGCCAAGACAATTAAATGAGTTTTTCTCCATTTAATGACTTTTCTTGCCACAGTTGTTAAGTGCATCACAGAAGTTAAATTAATAACATTAAGTGAATCTGGCTTCCCCATTGATTTTGCTTAAACCAGAATTTTGCCAAATTACTCACATGACTGCAGGACACTGCAACTGTCATAAATACAGGTCAGTTGCCAAGCATCTGAATTCTGATCATGTCACCATGGGGATGTGTAACAGTCATAAATGTGAAAAACAGTCATAAGTCACTTTTTTTATAGCCATTATAACTTTGAACAGCCACTAAAAGAACTGTTATAAGTTGATGACTATCTGTACACCAACACCACTTGACAGGATGTCAGATGCCACTGCAAATCTTGCCTTTGGGAATGCATTGCAAATGTTCACTGAAAACAAAATGTTGTGCAGCTACTACAATGATACACACAAAAAAATATGGCTGTTGCCATGACTAGCTCATGAAAGCAGCCGTGATTTTTCTTTTTAAAGAGTGCGATAATAACCACACAAGATCTGCCCCTAAAACATGTCTTCTGCCAATCCAGGGTAACATTTTGTGTTAATACTCTCCTGCACCTAACATCTTTTTTTAAAAAAAAATCTCAACATTGGTTTTACCACATGAATACCAATTACACTGTCTCATATTCCAGAAATAGCTGAGGTGCTCAGTTTGGGGCCTATGGGAACATTTGTTCCCTCAAAGCCAAGGATGTGCATCTCAGAGCAACCCCACCCCCCTTCCAATTTCTTTATTTTAATCCACTTTGTCAAAGGCTCACTTACTTTTTCATCCTAGCTCACAGGCTTTTTGGAGTATAGCTTCCTGTTCGCTATTTAGGAATTTGTTTGAGTACAATATTTCCTCCAACAAAATGCATTATTTTTCCTCTGAAAATAAGAATTAGAACAAAATATGTTTGTAAAGTTTGCCCAAGGATATCCATCTTGTCACTGTTAGATGGGTAAGATTTTTACAGAAGCTTTATCGTATTTTTTAAAGAGTTTCAGCAGACTTACCTTCATCCATATCTGTCATGGAATCCTATCGGGATTATTTCTAAAGCTATAAGGAGCCTTAGCCATTTTGATTGGGTCTGTTGGCTTAATACCTCACAACATTTCTTTTATTTGTTTATATATCAAACTTCTTAATTGCCCATCTCACTCAGAGATGGAGTCTTATTATTGTGTTACTTATATATTTCTAGACTTGCAAAAATTTGCCAAATCATGCACAAGGCTCTGGTAAATTGCAGGATTTGAAAAGTACCCTCTAGATTCCTTGGAGGTAGATGAATTGATTCTTCTCCCTGTCAAGTCCTCCCATTCTCTAGTATTGTTTCCAACTTGACAATTGTTACTGATTAGTTAGAAGGCATTCTAAGGCCCAGGAATAAGATTTTACCCGCTTCTAGGTAAAATCAAAAGACTTCAGACACATGTCATACTGTGGAAAGGTTCTGAAGACCAATCCATCTTGCAGTGCAGTTGAAAAGATTCCTGTCTGAAGACTGAAAAGATGGTACTTCAGCCGTCTTCAGGGATGTAATTAACAACCATATCTGGAAAATACAGAAATGCATTCATTCCCTTGCTCAATCTTGTTCTATTTTTCAAAAATTCTTTAATAACATAGAAATTTAGCAGATACCTGACCTTGAAAAGAACTGGACTACTTTTCGGACTACTGTAGTTGTTTATTAAGTAGTCTGAAAATTTTGTATATGGTTTTGCTTTCTATGAACTCTCTTTTCTTTCATACCCTCTTCCAACAGGCTTTAACTGTGAATCTACTGGAAGATAATGATTAACATTATTTATAATTATTATGGTTTGGTCAGCCAATTGTTTGGTTTTGGCATTTTTATCCACCTAACCACTGATTCCAAAGTAGTGGTTGTTGTTTGATAATATTAAAGATGTTCTCATAATATGTAATCTCTTCCTTTTGCAATTGAGTGATGTTGATTTTGTCAAAGCTGATGTTTACTTTGGTCCAGTCACTCTCAGCCATAGAAGCAGATAAGGATTCCCAAAGTATTACCAAGAAGGTCCATGTAATCATCAGGGGTCAAGACTGACTTGAAGGCATGCATACATCCTTCAAAAAGGAAAAAAATGACTTATTACTGACACATCCAATATAAAAAAGTATTTCTTATGTACATATGATGTTTTGTGTTCCAGGCAATGATCCAAAACTTAGTGAAGTTTTGCATTGGTAAAGAGTTATCAAAAAGTAATTTGTTTCAGTAGTTTATTGACATTGGCATTTTCAAAGGTTCAACACTGTTTATAGTTTGCAAATCATGTAGATATTCAGAGTAAGGCATATTATATAATTTTGCAAAATGAGCATGTGGCAATTGTTGACGTAGTCTTTTATCTTCAGATTTCTAACAATCTACATAATGTAATACTGCACAGCTGTACAGTATTTTATATATTACTGTAGAACCCTGGGAAATAAAAAAACTCTGTAGTCAAGATAATATTTTCCTAATATAATTATTTTGACTTCCCCTATGTCTTCATCTCATTAAGAAGCAACTATATGCCGGGCATTGCACAGGCAACTAAATCAATTATTTAAATAAAATAAATTAGAACTCTGGTTTTCTGAGTAATCTAAAAGAATGAGCCAATATGACATAAATGGAAATTATTACTATTAATAATATGCTTATTCTGCCTTTTCTTCATAAAACTCAAAAGTAACACACCAAGTTTTCTTTTCAGAACAACTCCAAGCTGGCACTGTTTTAACTGTTGTGAGCTGCCTAGAGTCATATATGTGATATGGGAGACTATGAATGTTACAATGAATAGCTATATTTATTCACTGTTTAAGGTAGGATTTCTTTTAACTAAGATTTGTGGAATTAGCTAAAGTCTTCTGACTTCTTCATTGAGAGTCCCTCATTTTTATTTTTTACAAACTAGCTGTATAATATATTGGAAAGCATTCGGTGAAAGAGATCACTTTTTATCAGCAGGGTCACTCTGAAAACTGAACTGAGGCTAAATTTTATGTGGTAAAGAAACTGGCAAGACAGAAAGGAAGACTGAGTTCAAGATGCAGAGAAAAATATTCCAGAACAAACTCCAGTGCATTTCTTTTGAAGAAAGAATCGGACAGTAGCACAGAATTCTGCCACTATCTCAATTTTTAGCTTTTTTTTCTTTTTTCTTTCTGGTCATGTGACACAGAGTGGGTTTTTTTTTAAGACGTTGAAAGAATTCCAGAAGATGTTTTTTTTCCTGTAACACACTTTAAATCTGTGTTAAATTACATTTTGACATGCATAGCTTAAAAAATTTACTGAACGTCATTCATGTGTTTGTATGGGAGAGTGCTGTATATACTATGGAATTTTGAGTTATATATCAAAAACATACAATCATTGTGTGAGTCACTGGGAGGCAACCTACCTGAGCTTTTATAATAGCCAAGAAAATTATTCTTAGACTTCCAAAAACAATTTGAAAGTCATGACATTTCTCTATGGATAAGCAGTACTTGAATTATATTGGAGTCTAGCTTTTCATGAGTGTTACATGGAAAAAACTACAAAATAGGCTTGTGAATTTATTTTTTCTTTTTACTGCAGTAATAAAAGCAGTCAGTGGTAGTTGGGTGCAAAAGAATGACAATTTAGAATTAAGGGATTTTAAACCAGGATGTTTAAAATATCAGAACCAAACTGAGCGGATGTTTCTCCCAGCCCAGTTTTCTTTTATTTGAGAAGAAATTAATGTGAGTGAAGAGAATAATTTTCGTGAAAACAATTAAGAAACAAATAAGCTTGTGATTGGGCAGGATACTTGAAATCCATTCATCATGCTAAATTTTTTTGTTAAAGGCCTCAATATTAAAATTAAGTATGTATTTTTTTAAACAAATAATAAAAATACTTTCTCTGGTAAAAAGCCTTGCACATAGTGGGAAAACTCCCCACTTTTTATGTAGCTTTTAAAGTTAAAAGTTTCTCATTAGTATTGATATCTGGCAGTTATATTATAATGAGAGAATGACCTATGACTAGCCAGCATGCTGGTACCCTGGGGCTGCTGGTTTTCCGGATACATGTATTCATTGCAAGAAAAGGGTAGGTTTTTCACTTTGTACCACCTGTGCATGGTGTTAAAGGACTAAAGGGATCTAATTTCAGTCATATATGACTTTCCAATTTTAAGATCTAATTCAGATTTAACCAGCAGCAAACTAATATGTTTTCTTTGCCATGTTTGCCTAGCCACAAGAGTGCCATTGTAATTTGGAAAGGGTGCTCCAAACAAGGATCACAACTTATTTAACAGAAGTACGTCCATACAGATTTTTCAGAAAGCTCAAATTGCATCTACTGAAGCTTTTTGTCCTATTATTCCAACTATTTACTGTTGGAATTTACTTTTATGGGCACTCTTATTTATCCATGAAGTAATTACCAGTCATTATTACATATTTCTGGGGTTTTTTTTCCTTTTTCTCTTCTAAATCTTTGTTGTTTTAAAAGCAACTCTTTTCTCTTTTTCAATTATTTTATTTTGTCACTTTTTGTCCATTTTATCTGAAAGTAAATGATGACTCATTGCCCAAGGATTGCCCAACAGTTTAATCAAGTATTTGAGTGGGTGGTATAAGTTGCCTTTCGCAGCAGCTTTACAAAAAATCAAAACTGCAGCTGGAAGCCTGGCAACCTTATTATTTAAATTGATTATAAATGAGTGGATCCCAGGTACAAAAGTATTGATCATCCCTAGACATTAATATTAATAGAGATTGATTTAACAGTAACAGAGTTGGAAGAGATGTTGTATTGTCAGTCATCTAGTCCAACAATAGTCCAACCCCCCGCCCAAACAGGAGAGGAGACCCAACACCATTTCTGTCAGATGGCAGTCCAGTCTCTTCTTGAAAGCCTCCAATGAAGCTCCCACAACTTCTGAAGGCAAGCTGTTCCATTGGTTGATTGTTCTCTCAGAAAATTTCTCCTTATTTCCAGGTTGAATCTCTCCTTGATCAGCTCCCATCCATTATTCCAAGGCTGGCCTTCGGGTGCCTTGGAAAATAGCTTGACCCCTTCCACTCTATCGCAGCCCCACAAATATTGGAACATTGCTATCATTTTTCTCCTGGTCCTTCTCTTCACTAGACTAGCCATGCCCAGTTCCTGTAACGGTTCTTCATGTTTTAGTCTCCTGTCACTTAATCATCCTAGTTGCTCTTCTCTGCATTTTTCTAGAGTCCCATCATCTTTTTATGGTGTGGTGACCAAAATTGGATACAGTACTCTAGGTGTGGTGTCACTAAAGCTTTATGGAGTGGTATTAGTACCTCACTTGATCTTGATTGTATCCCTCTGTTAATGCAACTTTGGATTGCATTGGCCTTTTTGGCTGCTGCCACACACTGCTGGCTCATATTTAACTGATTGTCCACTAAGACTCCAAGATCCCTCTCACAATTACTGCTATTGAGCCTGGTTTCACCCACTCTGTGTGTACTTTTGGTTTTTCTTGCCTAAGTGTAATAATTTACTTTTCTCTACATTGAATTTCATTTTGTTAGATACGACCCAGTGTTCAAGTCTGTTAAGATCCATCTGGATCTTGAGCCTATCTTCTAGGGTGTTACCTATTCCTGCCAGCTTAATATCATCCACAAATTTGGCAAGTTCCCCTTCTATTTCCTCATCTAAGTTTATGAAGATATTGAAGAGTACTGGGACTAAGATGGAACCTTGTGGTACCCCACTGCTTCCTTCCTTCCATGTAGACAGACCCATTAAGGACTATTGATTAATGGAGAATAATTAATAGAGAGATTGAAGTTTCAAAATTACTTTCAGTTTGGTTTTTTGTAATCCAGAGGTGGTAGCTGTACTTTTGGAGGTCAATATACATAGCAAGAAACCTATAATTCAAATAGTTCTGTATTATAAATATTTCCAAGTCACGACGAATAGTCTTGTAGAATAATTTGACTCATTTGCATTCCTTCTTGTAGTTTTTCCTTAAAATAGGCCACTTTGGCCACAGAGAACTCTTACTTGGGTGAGTCTTATTCAGCCGCCAAATGCAGTATAGGAAAAGCTGACTTTTCACCTATCAGCATGAGCCATACAACCCAAAATTAGTTCATTCTCCCACACCAAAGCTCTGTGTATAATAAAAAGGCGATCAGATCTTGGCTTTAAACAACAAGAAAATTACCAGGAAATGACAGGAGAGACATACAAAACTCTTTGTTTCCATCTAATTATCATCCAGATTTAGGCAGGGTATGTCTGATACCCCTAATTATATAAATTATACAATCACAGAATATGGGTTGTAAGATTGTAATCCAATCCCTGTTCAGTGAAAACATCCGCTAGTACAGTATTTCCAGTGGATAAGCAATCCAACCTGTTTAAACACTTCTGGCTAAGCAGACTACACCACTGTTTTGAACAGCCCTTCTGTTAGAAAATTCTTCCTGATGCCCATTCATAATCCTTGTAATTTATATTCACTGTTTTTTTTACCTTATGATTAACACTGAACACCATCTTGACAGTCCTTCAGATACTTGAAGGTAGCTCTTACATTTCTTTCCAGTTCTCTCTTCTTTAAACTAAACATTTTCAATCATTCCTCATAAGTTTTTTTTTCTACCTGGCTCCTTAGTATTTTGGTTGTTCTCCTTTGAATGTTCCGGTTGTCAGCATCATTCCTTAAATACAGTGCTTAAAACAGCACAGAATATCCTGGGTATGATATGACCAATGCAAAATAGAGAGATACAATTCTCTTGAACCTGCTGTAATTTTGAGTGCAGCCTATGTTGCTGCATCTTCTTAATTCCCTTCCGTCCTTCCTTTCTACTGCATCACACTTGTAATCACCAAACCACCCAGATATTCATCACATCAACCCATCCTATATTCAAACCGTTGATTTTTCTATCCAAATAAAGGGTTTTGCATTTGTCCCTGCTGACATTCAACTTACTGCATTGTTCCAGGTTAATAAGATCTTTCTAATCTTACTTTCTCCTAAGTTATTTGCTATTGTCCTATTTTTGTGTCATCTGCAACTAGTTCTGAATCCTTCTAATAATATAGTTTACCTCACATTTTGCCATCTTCTCTACTAGAATCTCTTGGGAGATGACAAATGCTTTGCATAAATAAAAGTGCGTTATGTCCATTGTGTAGTCACTCTTAAAAAATGGATATTGGTTTGGCTTGGCTGAGCCCATTCTGATTTGTCCCAAAGCCATGCCTTCTCTAACAATTTTCAAAGAACATAGAAGGAGATTTCAAGATGATACGTTATGTTCCTCCAAGACTCTGAGATGTGACTGAAAATAGGCTTGAGACTGAAACTTCATTATGGTAGCTCTGTAACCATCTCTTAACTTATTTTGAGCTGGCCTTTTCTCGTTGTGTCAGTTTTTCTTGGGTCGATTTTAGCACAGTTCTCCTTTGCAGAAAAGGAAATTATATTATCACCATACCATTTTTTCCAAGAAGTGAAACGGTCCCCTTTCCCCGCCTTCTTTTGGTACTGATATAAATAAAGCCTATCCTCTTTTGTTGCTATTAACTTCCTTTATGAGCATAAATTCCTTTTGTGCTTTGAACTTTATTTCCTTCTCTCCAGATACTAACTGCTTGCTGGTACCCCTCTTTACTATTTACACCCATCCTCCTTTTCTTCTGTAAGGAGTTTTAAAGAAGTGCACAACCTTAACTCCAGGGCTACATGTATCGCCTCAAGGCCTTCCAATGTTCTGCCTAATTATAAACACTATTATGACAGAAGAAAAATATTAAATATATAGAGGGAAATCATATTCTGCTTTTAAATTTCATTTGAATTTTAAATTAAAATTATATGCACTGTAGCAATTTGAATTACATTTGAATTAAATTGCCTTGTTTTTCTCTTAGCCCCATTCATTATTTTGTGCTTTGTCATTCTTCAGTTTTTGTTTTGAAAGATGATGCAAATCTCTGTATTACAATAATNGCTTTGTCATTCTTCAGTTTTTGTTTTGGAAGATGATGCAAATCTCTGTATTACAATAATAATTGTTAAGACAGCCTCACTGTTAATTAAGTGGCTTGTCACTGTTTTTCCTTTGTATTTCCAATCTAGTCTATAACCCTGAAATTCTCTTCATCCCATTTATGTCTTGAAATTAGCCAAAGATTGACTAATAGCGAACCAAAGCCATCACTGGTGGGATTGGGGCAGAGGTGGTATTCAGCAGGTTCTGAGCAGTTCTGGAGAACTGGTAGTGGAAATTTTGAATAGTTCGGAGAACTAGTGGTAACCTTCCACCAGGAGTGGAGAAGGTATGGAGATTTTACAGTATCCTTCCCCTGCCATGCCATGCCCACCAAGCCACACCCACAGAATCGGTAATAAAAATATTTGAATCCCACCACTGGATTGGGGCGAGCGTAGTCAAAATGGAAGCTAGAGCAAACCCCAAATGTTTGTAAATGCATAGACATTGTACATAGGAACAAAGCAATAAAACTTGATTCCTTGGTCTCCACCTGCTGTGAATGTGCCTTGTGCTATGTGATAAATTTACATAAAATGTGAGCCAGCATGGTGGAGTTGAAAAACCAAAGCAATTGTATTAGTCTGTCTGATTGCCAGACTTCCAGGAATTGCCAGGCATTTTGGGATTTAGCTTGATCTAGGATGCTCAGATTCCCAGCTGAAACTATGGTTGAGTTTGTTTTTGTGATGTGAGATTAATGTCTTGAATCTCATCATGTCTCGAGTCTGCTCATTGGTGTTCGTGGATGTGCTCTGGTAGTCTTCTGCCTGTCTGTCCTATGTAATGGCTGTTACAATTCTCACATTGTGTGTTGTAGCGATTCTTGGGTCTTTTGGCTTAAGATGCTCTAATTGATTTGTGTTCTATGGTGATGCCATGTGGTTAATAGTCTGTTGGATGTTTTGATATATAGTTATCCTTTTCAATGGTTTGTATTGGTTCTGCTAATGGGTTTGAGTGGTCAGGCAACTTTTGATAAATTGGGTGTGTTGTGTGCTACTGCTGCCGTGGATTCTTTCACTAGTTTTGGATCTATGGATATAAAGAGTGCCGTGATACCAAATGCAACCATATTTTCATCTTCTATTTTTAGGTCTTTGATTTTCTTGAGGCAGTGTAGCAGGATGTTGAGAGTTAAGTGTGAAAGACTATATTTAGTTCTAAAATAGTTGTCTTGCATGTATACAGGGCTTCTTCTCATTTAAATCAAAACAGCTCTATGAATTTGGGGACAATCCTACTTCAATCCTAAATTACTGAACTAACTATATTGATTTACTGTATTGGAGAATAGTCTCCCATCCACATTAAAATTTTATACTTCATTATTGTTTTTTATATAATTTAGCAGTTATGCTAAATCAATTATTACTGTTATTTTCTGCATTGAAGTATCCCATTAATACAGTTTTGTCTGGTATTTTATTCTATATTGGTGGAATATACCCTATATTAAAAAAAATCTGTATAGTCCTGCATTCTTTTTTCATAAGGAACAACTGATTACATCTCCCTTTAACATTTACTGATGGCTCTAAAAGATAGCAATGAACTCCTTGATTTTAGCCCCTAGTTCTGGACGATCTCTTAAAACTGTAGGTTCTTTCAACTATTTAACTCCCTTCAAATTTATCTTAAAGGCTGCTAAGCTTTTAAACTATTTATTTATTTTAAACTAATCTTTTGGCATATAGCAGCCTATCTCTAAGCCCTAGCCCAAAGCTTCAGTGTACAATACTTTAATATTAAAGTAAGGTTGACCAAATTCACTTTTACTTTTGAGTAAGCACACAGAGAATCACATTCTTAGGAAGGTGCGGTTACATAATCATGCTGAACATAACAAAAGTGCCCCTAAATATGTTAATTGAACATATTTTCTTTCAGTTATCTATGCTTGCAATGTAAGCTTTAGTTTACAAGACAGTGACTTTTGTGGAAGTGAGACATACACTCTGTAAACCAGATAGGATGTCTATCACTTAAAAAAATACTTCTAAATCAACCTGATACATCCTGATGAAAATACCTAATTTACCATTTGGGCATGCCTTTTATTTCAGCGAGAGATGGGGAGAAAGTGCCATCTTTATTTGGGCAGTGTCTTTGTTCCGGTCAAAAGCTTTCTCCCAACTCCTGGGGACTGAAGAGGTTTGCTTAGCAGCTTCACAGAAGAAGGTTCCCTTCTTCCAGGATTTACTTTTTTGAGATATCCTCTGCTGGCTTACAGCTCCCAAGATTTATCCCTCTCTTAATTCCTGCAACTCCAGGCACAGTCGGAAATTCAGAAGTGCCGGGATGGAAGAGCGCGCGCGTGTTGGTGTGGTGTGTATGTGAAACACACCACAGAGAAAAAGAGGAAGAGAGAAACAGAGTGAGTGAGATGCGTGCAAGCCCTCACCTTCATCCACGCACGTGTCTAGTCACCTCCTAAGCCTAAGGGGAGGGCGTGTGTGTGTGTGTGTGTGTGTG